>CBVK0100184592.1:0-11931 GCA_900067695.1 Picea abies
CTCTCTCTCTCTCTCTCTCTCTCTCTCTCTGTGTGTGTGTCTCTCTCTACCCCCTCCTCCCCTCTCTCCTTGTCTACACCCGTCTCTCTCGCCCCCATTGTTCCCCATCCCTCCCCATCTCTCTCTCTCCCCCATTGTTCCCCAACCCCCCCATCTCTCTCTTTACCCTACAAGGGAGAGAGAGAGGGATTTTTGGATGGATTGAGGGAGAGAGCGATAGAGAGATAGGGTGATGCAAGAGCATCGAAAGAAAGTGCAAGTGGAGGACAACTGGATATGCACCAATGCACATTTTAAAGATATTTTGAATTTCAAAAGGATGGAACATTGATGTAATACCTGTGAAGACATGAGTTCTCTTGAATGATTTGGGGATTGTAACGTAGATCTTGAGCATTTATCTCATCTATTAGTTGTAGGAAATTAATGTAACCAATGTAAAGTAGTTGTAGAGCATTTAGATAATAATATATTATCGTGAAGGCCACAAGGAGTGCATGCAAGAACCCCTTAAACTCCTTGAATTTGTAGCAAGAATCAAGCTCAGGAGGGGTAGACTCTTGGAAAGTTCAAAGGAAGGACGAGGGTCGAAGTTACCTCGCAGAAACCAAGCTTAGGAGGAGGGATGCCAAGTTATTTGGCTAGAAGTCTTTGAGAACCTAAATGGACAGTTGAATTTCTCTGAGGGAGAAACATCGATCTCCATGGACCATTGGATCCAGTAGATCAGTGGAGAGGTTAAGACCAACTATCTTTCAAAACTCACAAGTCCAGGAGAGACAACAGTCGTTAGATCTGGATCAACGAGAGTCGTTGATTTGGGATTGGAGTTTTGACATTTCGAGAGTCTAAAGCATGGAGGAAATGACTACCCAAAAGTTGGGAGTTGTGAAGTCTCGACTTCACAAAACAAGAGTCTGGTTCATCAGATTGTGGGAGGTTCAGGACCATTGATCTGTGGCAAAGAGTTCACGAGTTCAAACTTTGGGAAAAAGGGAGGAGATTTGCATCGTGAACTCACAAGTCTTCAAATCACAACGCGCTCAGAAGTGAGGCCCCAAGGTTTGACTGGAGGTCATATGGTGGAAGTGTAAGAGAGGATCTAAGGACCGTTAGCCCATTTCAAAGTTTTGAGAGTCAGAGGAGTCAGGGTGGTTTGAAGCAGAAATTCTAAAATCGTGAAACACGAATTCGCGAACTTGAAGAGCCATTTGGGTTAAGTCAGTGGTCATGTGGAGTAGAGGTTCATGACTAGTTCTTGTTCACGTGGGTGTAAATTCTATAAGGATCTGTGGTTTTATATGCATTGAAGGTTCCAGTGGGAACTAAAGAGCCATTTTGGCTCAGGGGAATAGGAAGATCCAAATATTGGGAGGCCAACGGACCCTGCTGAGTTGGGGGTCTACGTTAGGTGGTATTAGAGATAACAACTTTTTTTTCTGTAAAGGGAAGACAGGGAACAGTTGTGATTGAATTCTGCATGGACAGATTGAAACAATGTTGTCGAGAAGATGTCAAGAGAGACCCATGCCTGATCCAGCCATGGAAAGGGATATGAGAGAACTTTGTGCTTGATTGGATGCTATGGAGACAACATAGAGGCTAACACCTGATATTGGAGACGTTCGTGAGGCCGAAAGTGAGAACCAAGATGGAGCTGAAAAAGAAGTTGTAGCCAAAGATGTTGCATAGGAACGTCTATTCAAAGATGTTGCAAGAATAGGTTCCAAAGAAAAAATGGACATCTTGATGTATGAAGGAAACTTAGACATTGAAGAGCTGCTAGATTGGTTTAAATATCTGGATAAATACTTTGAAGAAGATAAGAAAGTAAAACACGTTGTCACTAGACTGAAAGGGCATGCAACATTGTGGTGGGATGAACCGCAGGCTGATAGGCATTGCAAGGAAAAAAAAAGAATTAAAATTTGGGATAGAATGGTAGCAAAGATGAAATCCAAATTCATACCCAGATATTACCAAATTAATTTGTTCCGAAGAATACAGAATTTAAGACAGAAGGAGATGATAGTGAAGGAATACAGTGAGGAATTTTACAGGTTAAACATCAAAGCTGGTCATCATGAGAGTGATGATGAAAAAGTCACTAGATACATGAATGGCTTGAGATATGAGACTCAAGATGAGATGAGCATGGTGACAATTAGGAATGTAGAAGATGCTTATCAGATTGCTTCAAAGGCAGAAGTGAAATTGGCCCGAAAGCAAGGTCAAAGGGGCAGAGGTAGAAGTCTTATCAGATTGCTTCAAAGGCAGAAGTGAAATTGGCCCGAAAGCAAGGTCAAAGGGGCAGAGGTAGAAGTCAGAGAAGAGGCAAAGCAATTTCCCAGGACAGAGCACAGAAGCCCAAGGATGACAAAAAGAAACCTCATAACCACCCAAAATGGGGAGGAAGCTCACAAGGAGGGCATTATGCCGATAGGAACACTTTCTAAAGAGGAAGAGGAAGAGGCAGAGGAGGTGAAGTAAAGTGTTTTTTCTATGGAAAGATCAGACATAAATCTTGGGAATGTCCCAATAGAAAAAGGGATGGAGGAGGAGAAGCTCACATTTCAAAAGAAAAAAGGTGAAATGTTGAGGCAGAAGATGCAGAAGGTGGAAAATCCTTAATGATGAGGAAAATTCTCTTGAAGACAAAGAAAGAGGTGGAGAATCTAGTCCAGAGGAACAATTTACTTAGAACTACTTGCAAGAACAAGGATAGGGTATGCAAGGTGATAGTTGATAGTGGAAGTATGAATAATCTAGTATCCACAAAAATGGTGGAAAAGATGGAATTGGAAACAGTTTCACATCCAAGTCCGTATAAATTCTTGTGGTTGCAAAAGGGACATCAGGTAACAATCACTATATAGTGTTTAGTTGAATTTAAGATAAGGGGATATAGAGATGATATTTTATGTGATGTTATTCCCATGGATGTATGTCATCTTTTGTTGGGGAGGCCTTGGAAATATGACAAAAAAATTATTCATGATGGAAGAAAGAACACATACACCTTTGGAGAAGAACGGTAGGACACATATGTTGCTGCCAATTGAAGACAAGAAGGTGAAAGAAGAAAGAACAAATACTATACTTCTCATGAGTGGGAAGGAACTTCTGGATGAAGTCAAGAAGGATGAAGAAATGCAGTTTTTTGTGGTGAGAAAACCTAGATTCCTATTGAACAGTACCTCAATAGATGATCTACCTAAGGAGATTCAGGAATTGCTGGAGAATTTTGTTGATATAGTGGTGGATGATTTACCTTGTTTGTTGCCTCCCATCAAAAGTATAAGTCATCACATTGACCTTATACCAGGAGAGAGTTTACCAAACAAAGCAGCATACAGACTGACACTACAGGAGAATGAATAAGTTTAGAAGCAAATCTAGGATTTGATGAACAAGGGGTTGGTTAGAGAAATATTGAGTCCATGGATTGTACCTACAGTGTTAAGTCCGAAGAAGGATGGTGGATGGAGAATGTGTACAGACTCAAGAGATATAAACAAAATCACCATCAGGTATAGATTTCCTTTACCTAGGATGGATGACTTGATGGATTGCTTGAGTGGAGCCAAGTTTGTTTCAAAAATTGATTTGAAAAGCGGATATCATCAGATTAGAATGAGGGAAGGTGATGAATGGAAGACAACATTCAAGACAAATGAAGGGCTGTATGAATGGCTTGTCATGCCATATGGCTTGATGAATGCGCTAAGTACCTTAATGATATTGATGAATGAAGTCTTGAAAGATTTCATTGGGAAGTTTGTAATTGTGTATCTTGATGATATATTGATCTTTTGTAAGACTGAGGAGGAACATTTTAGATATTTAGCTTCAATAATGAGGAGGTTGCAGCAAGAGAAATTGTTGATATCTGAAGAAGTCGTCTTTTATGAAGACAGAGCTTATTTATTTATGTTTTGTGATCTCTTCGAATGAGTTGAAGATGGATCCTGAAAAGGTAAAAGAAATCAAAGAGTGGTCATCACCGAGGAATATCTTTGAAGTCAGAAGCTTCCATTGAATAGCCAGTTTTTACAGGAACTTCATTAGAACTTTTAGTGGAATTTGTGCACCAATGATGGACATAGTCAAGAAAAGTCATAAATTTTTTCATTGGACAGAGGAAGTAGAGAAAAGTTTCAAGTTGTTGAAAGAGAAGATAATTGGACAGTCAGTTCTGGTTATGCCGGATTTCAGTAAGACATTTCAAGTAAGATGTGACACAAGTGGATTTGCAATTGGAGCAGTCTTAAGTCAAGACAATAGGCCAATTGCATACTTCAGTGAGAAGCTAAACGATGCCAAAATAAATTATTCCACGTATGATAAACTGAATTATGTAGTCATAGAGGTGATGAAGAAATGGAGGCACTACCTGGTTCTGAAAAAGTTCGTTTTGTATAGCGACAACCAGGCCTTACAGTTTATAAACAAAAAGGAAAAACTTAACCAAAAACATGAAAAATGGGTTGAATTTATGCAGAAATTTACTTTTGTTATAAAGCACATTTCTGGAAATGCTAACAAGGTTGTTGATGCATTGAGCAGGAAATGTTTGATTCTGCAGGAGTTTTGTGTGAAGACCTTAGGTTTTGATAGCCTTAAGGAAATTTACAGAGATGATTTAGATTTTAATGATGCTTATGAAGCATGTGAGAATCATGTTCTAAGAGATAGAATCCAATGGATTGAATATTTAATTCAGGATGGAATGTTGTTTAAAGGAAATCAATTGTGTATCCCGAAGAGTTCTATGACAGAAATCCTTTTGAAGGAAAAACATAGTGGGGGATTGGCTGGACATTTTGGCCATGTAAAACATTTGCACAACTGAACATTTTTTATTATTAGCCAGGAATGAGGACAGATGTCAATAAATTTTTCAACATATGTAGAATTTGCCAACACGCTAAGGGGAAAAGACAGAATACAGGGTTGTATCAACCATTGCCAATACCAGAGAGGTCATGGGATACGATAAGCATGGATTTTGTGTTAGGAATGTCGAGGAAACAAAGAGTTTGTGATTCCATATTCGTGGTAGTCGACAAATTCTCAAAAATGGCACATTTCATTCCATGTCAGAAAACCAGTGATGCAACACACATTGCAAATCTGTTTTCGACTTCATGGTTTACCCAAGAGTATTGTTTCAGACAGAGACACCAATTTTGTTGGTCATTTCTTGAGAACACTATGGAAGAAGCTGGGGGAAAATTTATATTTTAGCTCAGCATATCACCCTCGGACTAATGGACAAACTAAGTTACTAAATCGGAGTTTGGGAGACTTATTGAGGAGTTTAGTAGCTGAACATCATAGTCAGTGGGATCATATTCTGACAAAAGTCGAATTTGCATATAATGACTCACCTAACCAGAGCACAGGACAGATCCCATTCCAGATAATGTATGGAATGAATCCAAGATGAGTATCTGAGTTGAGAGACTTAGAGAAGAATGAGTTCAGGAGTGCTGGAGTGGAAGACTTTGTAGCAGAGATGCAAGAGCTCCACAGTAAGATTAAAGAGTGGTTGCAGAGTTCCAACAAGGAATACAAGTGCAAGGAAGATCAACATATAAGATAGCTTCAATTCGAAGTGGGAGATTTGGTCTTAGCACATCTAAGGAAATAAAGGTTCCCAAGGTAAACATATAACAAGATGAAGATGAAAAAGATAGGGCCATGTAAGATTTTACAGAAATTTGATGCCAATGCTTATGATATAGAATTACCAGATGATGTGGGCATATCACCCATATTCAACATAGAAGATATGTATCCTTACACAGTAGATGAAGAAAGAGGAGAATAGAATCAAAAAAAATTTCAGTGGGTCAAGCAGATGCCTCTAGCTGAAAATCCGCAGATGGAAAAGATTTGTAACGTCCCCGGCCATCAACCCACTTACCGGGCAACACTACTACATGGAAACATTCTCATACTTATGTAGTATGAAATTAAATGAAGTTAAATGGATTAATAGAGTAAACATATAATTACTGCTAATATACAGAATTAATGGAATCAACAGTAATATCATTGCAACAGAATACATGATAATATTGCAAGCATCACAGAAATGGATTTCAATTGAATTTAAACACATGCATATACTTATCTTTGAAATTGTAGTAACTTCACCAACCATGTGCATACCTTCCATGAACCTCCTAGCCTTAGACCACACTGGTCATCACGCTCAACAGTGGGTCACCCCTGAGCTGGTACTAAGCTCCACCCAAGGTAAGGGAATCCTAGACTAGGCTGAGATTACAGGAAAACTACACAGAGCAACCAGGAGCCTTCTTACACGCACTACTCATGGACTCGCATTCCCCACATACATGTTCCACCCAAGAGTATACACCTTCACAAGAACAGTACATCGGTGCTTCTCCTCCCCTCTAGGCCTCGAAAATAGGCCCGATCAGGAATTCTTAGAGCTCTGTAGCTAGTGCTGGTCTCTCTCTAGAAGAAAACCACTTTCCTAGCAAACTCCCTCACCTAGAGAGAGTTTCTCACAGGTCTGATAGCCTGCCTCTTCTACCACAGTCCTGACAGCTCAGTTCTTACACTAGTTTCCAAATCAATTCCTACAAGTTCAGGATGACAACAACGACAACATATTGGGTTAACTCGCAGGTGACAAGAGAAACAAAAAAATTGGGTGTGTAAATAAGAAATGACAACAGATCAATAAGACACAACACGGTTCAGGTAACACCAGGTTCAGGATGCGTGACAAGAAATTCACATAGAGGTCAAACATAGACTCAATAGTTCCGGCAGAGGATGTATCGGCCTCTCAAGAAAACATCACAGGCTTTAGGTTTCAGAGTTGTGTGAGGCTTACAAAACTCAGACGCAGAGATGCCTCAGTTCAGACAGTTGACAGAATAATGGAGAACCAACCCCCATCCCAGCTCAATTTTTTGGTTAAATTGCATGTTCCTGGGCCGACACATGTTTCCCATGAGGTTTCATGCACTCCATCAGTATGTGTTCCCTCTTAAACACATTCCCCCTTCCAGGAACTTAGGATAAAGACATACATTTCACATAACTTTTGGAATAATAATAAATTATTATTCCTAAGGACTTAATCCCCTAAGCTTAGCCCCTAGGCTCAACACTTAGCCTCTCTTTCCAACCTTTCATCCCATTTTCCCTTACTAACCTTGTGGAAGCTTAGTCCCCCATTACCCTTTCTTCGTGTTCGGTCTGCACACAACGATGTTTAATCTTTATCAATGTTCTTCATATTACATATACAAAAACAGGCTCCTGGCCTTTAACACTTAGGCTCTCTGACCTAATAAACACATAAGCCTACCAACTTATCAATAATCAACTCACCAGTCTACAAAACATTATTTACAATTAATAAACATGACTACAACAAGGCTCATCCTTGGGTATATTACAATCCCCTCCCCTTATTTTTGCACTATCCTCAGTGAAACTCTTTACACAGCACCAACAAGATTTTCAAAATATTCAAAAAATGCAGGTATTCTACCTGCATAGCATCCTCATGCTCCCATGTTGCGTCCTCAGGACCATACGAGGTCCACTGGACCTTTACAAGCCCTATGGCTTGATTCTAGAGTTGTTTTCTTTTTCGGTCCAATATGCGCACAAGATGCACTTGCAGGACATCTTCTTTCTCCACCTGAATCACATTCCAGTCGATTACATGATTAGCATCAGGTATATATTTCTTAAGAATTGAAACATGAAACACATTATGTACAGTCATGGATGTAGGTAATGCAAGAATATATGCAACTGACCCAATCCTTTCTAGGATTTCAAATGGTCCGCAAAATCTGGCTGCCAACTTTTCACAGTTTCCTAGCTTCAGGGAACTTCTATTGGCTTTTACTTTTAGGAAAACATGATCACCCACTTTAAATTCTCTATGGGTTCTATTCTTATCAGCATAACTCATCTCCCTGTCTTGGGCAGCTTTCAAATTCTGCCTAATTTTTAGTATTTGATCTTCCATTTCCTTGAGAAAATATGGCCCAAATACTACCCTATCAGTTGGATTATCCTAGCTTACTGGAGTATTGCACGTTCTACCATAAATTTCTTCAAATGGGCTCATCTTCAATGATGCTTGATACCCATTGTTGTAGGAGATTTCTACCAAATTTAGGTAGTCTTCCCATTTTGATGGTTTTTCCATCACATACATCCTTAGTATGTCTTCTATTAATAGATTCACCATCTTTGTCTACCCATTAGACTCAGGATGATAGGTTGTACTAAATTTCAGATTCGTTCTGAACCCCTTCCAGAAATTTGAGGTAAATTTTGGGTCTCTGTTAGACACAATTGTCTTAGGGATTCTGTGTAATCATGTTACTTCCCTCAGAAAGATGTTGACAAAATCTACTGCCTTGTGAGTAGTATTTAACAGAATGAAATGGGTAGCTTTCATAAGCTTGTCCACCATCACCATAATTGAATCATGTTGCTTTCCTGTTCTGGGCAATCCTGTGATGAAGTCCATTGTCACTACCTCCTACTTTCACTCAAGAATGGGTAAGGGTTGCAGCAACCCTGCTGGGTGTATGCGCTCATCTTTAACCTTCTACAACTCCATACATCTTGCAATGTATTCAACAATCTCCTTCTTCATACCTGGCCAGAAATAATGTCTCTTGACTGTTGCCAGGGTTTTATGATATCTAGGGTTCCTTGCATAAGGCACATTATGAATTTCATGCAAAATCATACGTTTAAAGTCCTGAACATTAGGTATATAAATTTTGTTCTTGTACAGAAATGTTCCATTTGTTTCCAATTTATACTTTTCCACTTTCTATGGCATATTGCCTTGTTGTATCTTTGCTACCATCTCCATGTACTACAAATCTACATTTGCAACTTCCAAAATTATGCCCTCTATATTAGTTCGGTACATGCTAATGGTTGTAGCATGTAACTCGTGTACTCTCCTATTGAATGAATCAACCACTTTATTCTCCTTCCCTTTGATATGCTTGATATCAAAATCGTACTCATAGAGAAACTCCAACCACCTACTCTGTCTAATGTTCAAGGTTGGATGATCAAACAAATACTTCAGACCATTATGGTTCGTTCTCAGTTCGAACCTCCTTCCCATGAGGTAATGCCTCCCCTTCTTTAGAGCATGTACTATGGCTACCAACTCCAAATCATGAGTGGTATAGTTCCTTTCATTCTCTTTCAACTTTCTAGATTCATAACAAATTACAAATCCATTCTGAATGAGGACTCCTCCCAGTCCTTCTTTGCAGGCATCAGTGCATACCAAGAAATCTTTGTTTGGATCTACAATCCTCAAGATTGGAGCATTGGTTAACAGTTGCTTCAATTGCTGAAATATTTTCTCACAATCCTCTATCCACTGAAACTTCTTCTCCTTCCTTTGCAAGGAAGTGATAGGGTGAGCTATCCTCGAGAACCCTGTGATAAACCTTTTGTAATAACCAGCTAAACCCATGAAGGATCTAACTTATGTCATGTTCTTTGGCACTGAACATCCTCTAATGGCCTCAATCTTCTCAGGATCTACAACTATCCCATCCTTCGAAATAATATGCCCCAAGTAATGGATCTTTTTTCGATAAAATGAGAACTTTCTTAGCTTGGCATACAATTGGTGCTCTCTTAGCACCTGCAACACCATCCTCAGATGTTGTTCATGCCCTTCCTTTGACTTGGAATACACCAGGATGTCATCTAGGAATACTATGAAAAACTTCTCTAGATAGTCCCTGAATACACCATTCATTAAACACATAAAAACAACGGGTGCATTCGACAACCCAAATGGAACCACTGTGAATTCATAGTGACCATACCTTGTTCTAAAGGCTGTCTTGTTGATGTCTTCATCCTTTATCCTTACCTGGTGATATCTCGGCCTGAGGTCTATCTTCGAAAATATCTTCGCATCCTTCAATTGATCGAAGAGGTCATCGAAACTTGGCAGAGGATATTTTTTCTTCACAATTGCTTTGTTCAATTGTCTGAAATCGATACACAATCTCAGCGTTCCATCCTTCTTCTTCACGAATAGGATCAGGGCTCCCCAAGGTGACACACTTGAGCATATATACCCTTCTTTAAAATCTTTTCAAGTTGTAATTGTAGCTCTTTCAGCTCCGACATACTCATTCTGTAAGGAGCTTTTGACACTAGAGTTTCTCCATGCATCAAGTTTATAGAGAAATCAATATCTCTCCTTGGGGGTAATCTTGGTACCTCCTAGAATACATCTTCAAAATCCTTTAGTACCACATGATATCCAATATTTGAGACCTCATCCTTAGATTCTTCCTCCACATGGGCTGCAAATAATTGACAGCCTTTTTTTTAGCACTTCCTCAACTGCATTGCTGATATTTCTCTGATAGCAACAGCTCTGGGAATTCCTTGGACTGTTATCCTATTCTCTTCCTAATCCAGGCAAGTGAATTCCTTATTACGACAGTCCAATATGGCATGGTGTTGGTCCAACCAATCCATCCCAATTAGAAAGTCATAAGAACCTAAAGAAAGAACATTCAATTCAGTCTTTGTGCTCAATCCATTCATGTCCACAGGACATGACTTAACCAACTCAATAACTTTTCTCTTGGTTAGTGTAGACAACTACACTAACCAAGACTTTTCATGTTGGATTCTTGACAAATGCAAACTTTCCACCACTCTAGGATCTATATAACTATGGATAGTCCCTGAATCAATTAAAATAATAAATGGTTGGTTATTAATCAAACTTTCTACTTCAATCATGTGCAATTGAATTTCATCTTGCTTGTTGTCCAGGGCTGCATAGATCCTTGGCATTGTACTACTCATGTCCTCCACTGTTTCATCTTGCTGAACATTATGGACAACTCTCACTTTTCCATTTTTGTAGGGACAATCTCTGTACTTATGGTTTCATTGACAACCCCAACACTAAATGGGCGTCTGTCTTGGCCTTTGTTCCCCCACTTCATCCATTCTCAGCTCTCTAAATGATGGCTATACTTGAGGACTATTTCTGAAAAAGGGAGGTTTGTTTCCCTTCTACCTCTGCTCTTTCTTGAACTTCTTCTGATCATCCCAAGCCTTTTGAAAGGTAGGCTTTTCTCTTTGTTGTTCTTCTCTCTTATTATCGTATCTTCCATGGTTTTAGGGTCATCATACTAGATCTTGTCCCCAATGGAAGATGGCAGTCCACTCAAATACCTTTGAATCTTAACAATTTCCTCTTTGATGAACGAAACATACTTCAACAATTCCAAAAGCCTACGTTCATACTCATCAATGGTCACGCTGCCTAGTTTGAGTTCAAAGAACTCTTTCATATTTCTATCATAATATCTCTTAGTCAAATACTTCTTCTCAAAATACCTCTTGAATTCCTTCCAAGTGATATCATTCTCTCTAATGTGTTGCACCTGTTGGCCCTTGACCAAGTTCTAGGAGATCCTTGGTTAAGTTTGACCTATTTTGGGACTTCGACAGACTATCGAAGATGGAGCTCAAGACAAAGAAGAGATCATGGGATATCAACCCCTTTTGGGTCCTTTTTGGGATTTGGGAATATGTAGCGGGTATAGGATTTCGTCCCATGGGTTTACCCATGTTTAGGCCTATTTTTTAAAGTACAAATAAGTGCTAGATGACATAAGTAGCCTGGCCGATAAGCTAAGTGCTAAGTGAAAGTATGGTTTGTAGATGCTCTGTGCATATCATGAGAAACTTGTAGAGCTAAGTGCAGGTGGTTGTAACAGACTGTGAAAGGTTGTGTGCTAGACCTAGCTCAAGGAAGGAGGATCTGGCGAGGTGCGCACAGATATCCTATCCTATGAAGAGTAGGGTTTTTGTGGTTCTGTGCATGTAGATGATTGATTGAATCTA
>CBVK0100184593.1:1489-19305 GCA_900067695.1 Picea abies
TGGCGCTTCATCTCCTAGGGTTAGGTTTTTGGATGTCTAGGGTTTTGGAATTCATGTTTATTGTAAAAAGGCCTTTAGAGACTCATTGTACCCTTTAGAGCCTCATTGTACTCATCTTCTTGCAAATGAACATAGCCGTCACATCTCTTCTCAGAGATAAGTTTCCACCATTCTAGGAAGCTTGTTTTCAGTCTGTATTTTACAGTTTTCAACATATTTCTTATTTAATAAAAGTCAAGTTTTAATGTATCTATGTTATTGTTCACTGTGTCTCTGTGTTAATATTATAAATCTGTGTTTTCAATTCGTTCCGCTCATAAATCCAGATCATGAAACTTTACTAGTAGTTCAAACTTCTTCCACCACTCTTAGCAAATCCTCACCCAACAAGTAAAAGAACCCCAAATAAAACTTGACTATCCAGCCATAGAGGCTTAGATTCTTGTCCCTTTTGAAATTAGAAGGAACTAACAATAACTCCTTCATTGAAACTTCCTCAAACATTGCATTATTATCTTCTTTAGTTACAACTCTAGGAAAGTAAGAGGCTACCTTTATGATCTCGACAATATTTACTCTCTTAGGTGTTTTATACATATTCGGAAAGTGTCTTATTCTTAATTCTACTAAACCTTTGAAATGTTGGACAACTTCACCATTCTCATCCTACAATTCCCCAATTGTATTTACATTTTTCTTAGGATTGGAAAATTTGTGGAAGTACTTTGTGTTCTCATTTCCTAATTCCATCTAGGTGGCCCTACTTTTTAGCCTGTATTCAAGTTCTCTTTCATCTAATAATTTCCTTTTCTTAAATTCTAGTTACTTCAATTTGAGTATTTCTTATCCCTAAAAAACACACAAAGAATTGTTCTTCAACATCTCCCCAATATTTGCCTTAGTTTCCTTTATAAGTTTATCTCTATTTCTATGTATTTCCCCTACCCAAGATATGACCTTTTCTTTTACTGTCTATAAATATTTTGTGAACTATTCACTAGCATAACTTCTTAGTTGTGAATTGTACCCACTCCAATTTGAGTCTACAATCTCTTGAAATTATTCTTCTTAAAGCCAAGATGAGTTGAATTTAAAAGGACTCCTTGGCTTCTAACCATTGATTTCAAATTGTAAAAAGATAGGAAAGTGGTCAAAGAGATGACCATCCTCAATCCAAGATCTATACCTATCCAATTGAGTCAAGGATGCAACAAATACTAAAAACCTATCAAGTCTCTTAGAAACTGCATCATTGCCAACCCTATTTTTCTACCAAGTTGGAATTTTGTAGCCTAAAGCTTATGTAGGAAGAAGTATGCTAACTTATCAATCCTAGTGTTGAATCCCTTTTATTCTTCCCCTTCCCCTCTTTCTTCCCTCTTCTTTATCACCATTCTTTCCCCCTCTATAAATTTTCTTCCCCTTATATCCCATACATCCTCTTCCTTTCTTGGTTTTATTGAAGTTACCATACTTAGTCGCTTTTTCCATATTCGCGGGTTGGCGGACTCATGGAATTGTATTATGTTTCCTTTTCTTATAAGATCAGATTGCCCCAACACTTAGTTTATATTCTCTATTGCGGACTCGGGGACTTACATTTTGTGCTTTTTTCACTTCTCACAAGTCGTCTGATAAACCCCAACTTTTAACCACTTCATCTATCATGGACTCTCGGACTCGTGGACTGGCATTTCCGCTCTAAACATTCACTCTGACTCTCTGCCATGACGTGTCCCTTTATTTCACATTTCTCGAGTCACATTTAATGTTATTCTTACAGACTCAGCTGCTAAATTCATTTTTGAAAAGGTTGCTAATTAATGACGTTTCTATCGAGGCAATTCACATTTATTTTAAGTTAATGCTTTCATCCAAATAAATCTAAATTAAGGATCATTTTATTGTGCTAAGCAGTGTTACAAAGAATTTCACCAACTTGCCGAAGACAACCATGAGAAAACAACATTTATGCGGGGATACCTTGAACCTGATCACCAGAGAATACCATAACTACCATCGGTCCAGGTCATATTGGTAATATTCAAACTTGTTGGATAAAGAAAACAATAAAGTATGGACATCATGGATAGCTCTTTTCGGTTGCATCGCAGAGGTTTTTGAATGCTAAGATATTATCACTTGGTGAGTCAATAAACTTGTCCAGAATAGAAGAACCATCCCATTGCAAAATGATCCCCTGTTTCTCTGGCATCGTTAGTATTTAAGAAGATGTTGAGATTGTCGGAGTCGAATCTGGTCTACAAAGGAGAAGAAGCCAAGAATTTTCTCAAAAGCAAAAATAATGGAATATAACTTCTACAAGAATATCTACAAGATCCTGCCTAAATGCTAGAAGACTTGTCTAGGATTCAGGTTAGTTCTTTAAAATACCGATCTAAAGAAATTGCTTGGTTCTTCACTCACTCGATTTGTTCATTAAGATTCTACAACAACTATTCCTCGATTGGACTTGTATATATTACATTTCACTGTTCACAAGAACGAAATCTTCGACTGGGTGAAGATTATCTGAAATGAGGTTACGATGCAACTAATAATTTTCAAGACTGAGAATAAATTTTATATGACATCTTGTTTGGTGTTTTCCATCACTTACTGTCATGTTTTTAAGTGATTATTGCTAAAAGGGTAAACTCAAAGGTGGACCCTATAACTATGTGGTATGAAGCTCTGTGGAGGCAAAAGTTTGGCCACCATTTTTATGAAGTATATAATAATTTTGTGTCTAAGTTTAAAAAGTTACTATTTGGAGAAGATACTTCCTGACTCTCATTAGAAGCCTCAGCCTTTCTGAATGGAAAAGGAATTCTTTAAAAAATGGATGATTATAATATCATCAAGGTTTTTTGTTCTCACAAAAAGCCCATATTTCTTCCATATTATGTGTTTGAAAAATTGTTTATTATAGAAGTGGTAAGACAATACAAATTTTGGTTTCATACCTTTTACGAAAAAAGAAAAAAGAAATTTATCTCTCTGCCCTCGAAGGTTGGTGAAATTCTCCTAAGAGAAATTGCTAAGATTAACGAATATGCTTCCTATTTCGACCATTTCAACATGAGATTTGCATAAGAGATCAAAGGGTTTGACCCTGATCACCTTTTTTTACAATCATATGGTTTCAGTTGGGCTTAGTCCCTCACTCATCAACACTCTTATATATTGAGAAGAAGAGGGTGATAGTCATGACCCTAATGTTCAAGAAGTTAACAAAAATCCTGGCGATATAGGGACTATCATAAGCACCACAAAACCCCATAAGGGGAGAAGCAATCCCTCTAATGAAAAGAGTGCTCAATCGCCCACTATTTCTCGAAGAAGTGTTCTACCCAAGGAAAACTCTCATCCTGGAGAGACCCAAAAAAGAAGAACCCATAGTAGTAATTCAGGGGACGACAAAGAGAAAAACCCTCCTTATAGGAATTTAGAAAATCCCCACAAATTAAAGGTCAAAAGGAAAAGAACTAATTCTCAACAAGGGGGAGGAGAAATACAAGCACCTAGACCTGATATGTTGCTGGATGACATGGACCTGGTTGTTGACATTGAGAATATCAACCTCCCATACGAAGAAGAGCCCACTATAAAAAATGTACCGCATTTTTCTACACTTGCTGTCTAGTATGAGACTTTTTCTGATGAAGAAACTTTCATTGTTCAGAATGCCTCATTTGATAAAGATTCTAAGAAAATGATTTTTGAGAGGACCTAAAAGAGTAAGAGGGGAAAAACATGGTCTACCATTGATACTCGAAACATGTTACCATCAAAGTTGTCTTCTATCCACAAGGTCACATGGGATGCATTTGACTTTTCAATTGCCAATATGGAGGATTAAAATGCTTGACTAAAAGAAATAGTCAAGGAATTGGAAGCAACTCTTATGCCTCCACCCATTTTGGATACCCCAATTGTCATGATTCGGCATGATAAGAGTTTTCAAGAAATCCCAGGATCAAGTTCAAGAGTTTAAGGAATTTCAATTTTGATTATTTCCACTCGACATTTTGTCGAGGAAAATATAAAGAAAAGGATGTCATTGATTTTAGAGTCATGGGATTTGGAAAAAATCTTTGCCTCTATCGTCCTCAGAGGGCAAAACACTAAGGAATATTTGGGTGCTCTGAAAAATGATGAAGGTTTTTATGTTGATGGAGTTGCAATTTTTGTAGCAAAGGTCTTAGCGATGATGGACCAGACGAGAAAAAAACAAGATCTACCCTCCAAGAGCCATATCAAATAATTAAAGGCATGTTGGATTGAAAGAATCAATGTATCAAAAGGATTGTTTATGCAATTAGATGATGTTTCACAAAAGCGAATGAAAGCACATTTAAAGATTATTGGCTTGGATATTGTTGGCACCACCATTGAAGTCTCGGACCTGAAATTCATCTCAAGTTCAATGCTTATGACTTGACAACAATTTGAGGAACAAATTGAAGAACTGAAGAAAGCATTAGCTGAAAAGTTTGACACTATGTTTCAGTTCACACATGATGATATCGACAACTAGCTTGTTGAATATACCAATAAAGATGAAGATATTGAAAATACTTTACAAAATCTATCTATTGATTATATAGAAGTCGAGCATGACTTGTTTAATATTAAAGTGAAACAAGAAGTGATCATTGCTCTGTTAAGGGACTATATTAAAAAATGGTTAAACAACTCTATTGCCAATATTTATGAGATATCAGTAGAAGCAGTTACAATCAACCCTATAACTTCCACAAACAAGAGTACAAAAAAAACATCAACAAGCAAGTAAAAAAGGAGAGATTCTATCATAGTAAGTTTATGGTGATCACATATGTCTTTCCTTATCATATTTTCATCTAGTTATTCTTCTTCTTTAACTAGAAAAGTATAACCAAATCCTGATAAACTTCTTCTTTTGTCTTCTTTCTAGATTTTTCTGTTCGAGATCTGCCCATGTTCCTCTTTCTACTTTATACTTTCTTGTACATATTTGCTTTATCGTCCGTGAGAGCCCCAATCTCAGTCCATTGGACAAACACTTGAATTTTATGCACTAGAATAAACATTATTATTTTTTAGAAATCCCAGAGAACTAATTCGAGATCAATTTTGACTATATTTTATAACTTTGAGTTTTTAGTATAAAGTATTTGAAGTTGATCTATCAAAATCTTCTTTTGAGCTCCATAAGTATTACTCTTTAAAAGTTATCTCATGCAAATGGACCATCTTCTTTTATTTGAATGTGATCAGAATCTTTATTTCTACTATGATGGATGTGAGGACATTTT
This sequence comes from Picea abies, assembly GCA_900067695.1. Lineage (NCBI taxonomy): Eukaryota > Viridiplantae > Streptophyta > Pinopsida > Pinales > Pinaceae > Picea > Picea abies. The sequence goes on from CBVK0100184593.1 coordinate 6,790, forward strand.
TATCTTATGTAATGTGTGATGCTTGAGATTCCTGGTCCACTTCTCACTAATTCTCCTTTATAAATATATTTTTACTTATTAACACTTTAATTTTTCTTGAGCATTAAATATTGGACTATATTATGTGATATGGTGCTACATTATTCTTGATTTGAAATTACAAAGAAAATAATAAGCCAAAGAGGATTACCACCTCTCTAAAAATGTAGAAGGATTTATATCTTAGTGAGGTTGTTGTTTCGGTCTTGATGGATTCAAGCGACAAAACCTAGTAGACTCCCCTCACACCTTTGACCTACTCAAGGTGAAGTTTAAGTCACTACCAATGATCACTCACCCTTCATTGATAATATGCCGATTGGAGACTCTTTTTCATAAGATTTTATTTTCAGCATATAATCCATACACATTTAGTATAGTAAGGGATTGTCCCAAATGATTATGATACAATTATGTGCACAAACCTGAAATAATACCAAAATAATGCATTAGTGAGAAGCTAGTGTTCCATCCAACGATTAGGCCCCCCTGACAATCCATTAAAGTCTATGGATTCAAAATATGAACCCTTATACAACTTTTTTAGACTCTTCACAAAGAAGCCCCTTTACCAATAGTCTCTTCTAGTAGTATTATAACAAGTTTCCCCCCTTCAACTAATCTATGGATGATATAACCCCTAGGGGGGCATATATGTGGATAAATTTATAAGATATGAACCCAAGGGGGCGGGGGCATATATGAGGTTAAATGTACATTTAATGTGCAAATGACTATATAATAAGGTCAACCTAATAATAACGTGGTCACATGTGCAATGTGTGAATAAGTATATATAGAGATCATGTAATCATTATTGATGACATAGGAATTATGATGTATGAATGTATTTGGGTATTTGGAGGAGGTTGTCCTATTCTTTAAAAAGTTATTGTGTAACTTATATCTCTTATCTTTACTAGAGTTGTGCTCCACACTCACATTGGTGTACATGGTGTGTACTTTTGATTTATTGTTCTATCTTAGGCATTTGGTTCATAATATTTGGTATCAGAGCATCGATTATAAGGTTTTGCTGCTTCAAGAAAATCATCTTGGATTTTTCATATAACTTTTTTTTTTCTGTGAAGTTTTTGAATATGAAATTTTCCAAATACTAAGAAGACATAATGAAGTATGCTTGGTAAACATTTTAGGTTCTAGATAATTTTACTTTATGAGATACATCATGTGGAAGTTAGGGATTTTTACTAGCCCCAAAATCAATATCAGATGAGTCATTTTGGGAAATTCGCTACAACTGTTTTTTGATGATGTTTCAAATTGTGAAATTTTCAAGATCCCGAGGAGACATACTGGAGTACTTTTGATAAAAAAAAATCAGGTTTTGCTTCATTTTAATTTCTGACACATGGACTATGGGAAGTAGGGGTATTTGACTAGCCCTCAAACTAGACTAAACCATGTGTTCTTGGTAGAAGTGACATATCTGAAGCTTGGAAATTCCAAATTGAGTGCCACTAGTTTTGTTGGAAAGGATACAGACAATAGTATTTCAGGTATAAATTTCAGAATTGGATATCAAATATTGGAGATGTGGCATGCCATACAATATCTCTATCTAGAAAGGTCTAAGAATCAATAAGGTTTGGGAAAGTGATATGGATTGGATCATTATATTAGTTGTCCTCTATCTCACCACTTTTTGGGTGGAAAAATTGGAGGAATCAACTTGCAGGGCCATTTCGGTGAGTGGTCCAAATTTAGAAATTTGGGTCCAAAAACCAGTCAAAAGTATTTTAGAGCCATTTTAAGGCATCAAACGGTCTTGTTGAGGAAAATATATGAAATGATCTTACTCAAGCATTTTCAGATTTTGCTTGGCTAAAGAAAAATAGACGGGAATGTCACCTTATGTTTATAGCCATCAAAAATAATATCCTAACTCACAAGTATTGATTACAAGTGCTTAGGCTAGTCTTTTTATAAATAAAAGCTTGTTGGAAAATTTATTGTTTATATGATTTTCTGAATATAATAGTTGCTGAAATAAATGTAGAGAAAGAAGTAAAGACACCAAGATGATAATCAAGATAGATGAGACATAAAGAAATTCTTTATTTCATTCCAATTCATCAAAGAGTCATTCTCTTTACAAAATTTTGTGAAGAAGTTTTGGACCAAAATCAAACTTAGACGTCCTCGATGAAACATACAAAAGGACCTTTGACAGAAAATAAAAAACTGAACTCTAAAATCCGAATCAACCTGCCACTGATTGTTTCCCACTCGACTCTACACAATAGCCCTTGTCAGTCATGAAAACTAATTCACAAACAGACAAGTCTACACAGACTATCAAGGATAGATCATCACCTCTGAAAAGTAAGTGTCTGAATGATGTAATTCAACCATGAGTCTTGTTGTCTACAACAAGACCTTGCTATCATAAAAAATAATTAGGCTTATGATCAATTAAGGAATGAATGAAAACTAAACTATCTCAACACAAACTCAAAGAGCAAACCTTAGTATGCTTCTCCTTCTATCCTCCTCTTGTTCCTCCCTTTCCTTTTGCCTTCAAGCAAATTAGAATTGGATGAAGTAGTTGAACTACTTCGTTAGTTAAGTTAACTAAAAACTCAACCAAATTTTTAGTTAAGGGGGAAAAGTAATAAATCATAATAATGCTTTTAAATAAATAATAACTAGTAGGTGGGACCCCTTGTGACTCCCTTTAGTTCTTAACAATCATAACATAACTAGTTAATTAAACAAAACACCCCTCCTTGTGACTCACATCATCACCTTCATATTTGACAATTTATATCATTGATATTTGAAATTATTTTCAAAAATATATTACCAATATATCCAAAAAGCCCGCTGTCCAAAAATCTGAAGTCAATTGTTCTCAACAATAGATAAATAAATAAAACTTAAAATCCATATTTTCCAGTCTGTGAGGCAATCTTTCCTTTGTTGTTGCTATCACCTGTTAATCTCTCTGAATTTTGCTTAGGCTGTGTGGAGCCTTTAGGCCTAATCTCGTTGATCACATGAGAGCAATTGTCCCTCAATTGCATGCGGAAGGACACCAATTTATCAGAATCATTTGAAGCTGAGGAAGGGGAAGTAGTGGATTTTCCTTTGTTAGGGGTATGGTGGGCCTAAGTTTTCAATATTTTTCTAGCATGGGAGGACTGCACTGGTGAGTGGGCAAGGGCAACTTGGACAATTTGATTGTTAGGCGGGGGAGCAGGTAAAGACAAATTGGGCCAGCCACGATGTTGGGATATTGTCAGGTGGGTAATCTCTTGCCATCCTTTGTTTTTGGGAACCTCGGGTTGCAATAAGACATGAGGGGGCACGAGAATACCAGGGTCTTGTGGAACTTGGAAGGGAGGCCTTTTAGGCCTCGGTTGGACCACTACTTGCCCAATCCAATTGAAAACCCCAGCCTGAAATAACTGGCCTAACTCTTGCAAGTCAACATCAAAGTGTATGGAGAATCTTGGCCTTCTTGGGCCTCTGCTCCAATTACCTCTCCCTCGGTTGCCTCTACCATGGCTACCTTGGTTGAAAAAGCTCATTCTTGCATGTATGATTGATTAACAAATATTTCCTTTAACAACCACACATGACGACTCCTTAAAAATATGAAATAGATTTTGGCTCAGCAACATATCATACTCATGCAATCCAATCCATACAAATTGTTTAAATGTTGTCAATGAGCAGGGGGTGAACAAAAGGTTCTGGGATATGCGAGGGGTTTGTATTGAGCGAAAAATGATAAAATGAGGGGGAAAAGAATCATGGTTACTGCTCACAGACAACACACAATCAACTGTAATGTAAATCAAGGAACATGTCGTGTAATCAATCCAAGAAACTGTGATTTCGAACTGTTGCAATATAGAATTCTCTTAACTGTAATTAAATTTTAGGAACATGGAGTGAAAAATGGATATGGGAAGGCGAGGGGATTGTAATTAGCGAAAAGTGAAATAATGGTAGGGAAAGAGAGTGGGTATTGTTCATAAAATTAATTAAGTAATCCATAAAACCATTCTATATCAACCGCAAAAGATCCAATACCAACCAAATTATCGCTATGATCAATTTAAACTACTATGTAAAATTCAATCAACTCTGTGCATTAATTTGCTCACTGTTCGTAATTAAATATTTAACACAGTGTCATCAAAACAAGATAATATGCCTTCCATAACAACCTGTAAAAGAGTTATGTTTCTTCTCATTTGTCCACTTGCTGTTTTAAAACAATTTCCAAATGAACACACAATCATTTATTTCCACTTTGTTCAACATCAAAAATCAACCACCTTCCATGAATTATTTCCTTAATCAAACACAGACACAAAAAACATGCCCGATTTCATCCCTCAATTCCATCTAACAATTAAATTGTAATGAGACCATACTGTCACAGCACCCATGCCTATCTCTGTTAAGATGTATGCTATTCATTAAACATACATAGTGGACATTCAAACACAATGATCAATATTTCAATTTACAATAATCATGACTTGCCATTTAAACACATAGTAACAACAATCACCATTTCAACTCATACGACGATGTGGGATACACATACCACTCAACAAAACGCGAGATCATTTATGTGACTGACATGTCTAATTACCCCTTAACCAAACATCCACAATGTTGAGCTATCAATCCAAATCAACGAGGCAACAACAATATGTTGAATCCCATTTCTGAAATTGATCAAATTGCAACAAAACCATGTTGTTTAAAAAAACCGCGACCATCTCTGATGGTGCAATCAAACAATATTCATAGCATATATACAATGGATATCCATGCCATAATTATCATGATTGCAATACTCTCATTTGGCGATTTAAAACACACAGTCACGGTAACCATCAACTCAACATAACATGTTGTAGGAAGCCAACACATACCAATGCATCACACATGAATCATCGTTGTGACTTAATCAATTATAAACTATTGTTGGGTTAACAATTCAACAATTACAATGTAAGAGACAACGACTGTGTATTCAATCCCATTTCTCCAATCAACCCATTTACCATGATGAGCTTATCAATTTGATTGTCATAATAACCAATGCAATGACTAAATACGAAAACCAACACCACTGTCAACATAATCAATAGAGACGAGCCATAAATCAAACAATGTTGAAAATACACCACCAAATCATAACAAACAACAGTATACCTGACAGGACATAACGGTTCCCTCTATGAAAACCCAGACTTGAGAAATCAAGGGTTCTCTATGTGGACCAACATAGGGAGACTGGAGTCGACCCCCAACATCGGGTTAGAACCTCTGAAACCAACGATGCACACACAGCGTATACCACCAATAACTTCACAGACAGAATGATAGTTCACGAGATATGAGAGACTATGAAAAAAGGAGCAAAGGCTTCATTTTAGTCCTGTAACAACACCTAGAACACGCAGGGTATAACCCTCATGGTTTTCCCAATCAACCCAAGAGTGAAGAGATAAAATAGAGCCGAGAAATAACAATCAAACTTAAGCAAGCCCTTTTGTATAACAACCATCATAACCCACTGCGCAAACATCAGTAACATGAATGAACCCATACCCAAGTGAAACGATACGTAGTGGCACAAGGTGTTTCAAACCCAACAACCCCATAACATCAAAATGATTGGGTATGGTGATAAGAATGTGTGGAGACAACCAACCAATCTGGACCGAATGAAACCCTTCAACCAAGACCAATAAGGATGACAGAGAGCCTTTATGGCTTCTAACATTCAGAATGATAAATGAAACACTGTGACTTCAACCATCATTTTCATTTGCCATGAAAACCACACAAACAATCTATTCCCGAAAAATATCACAAATTTACATAGTTGCCAGTCTTAAGAAAAGCACAAACCCATACATCACCGAGCCAATATCTTATTCATAACCAAAGTGGGTTGATGGGTGGCGAATAGACATACCTGTAACCAATAAAATCTTAAAAACGCGAGCTTGGTCGTGTTATTCTTCCTCTGCTTGAAAATCAGAGCTTAACCATAATGAACACAATTGAACAATAGCCAAGCCATGGTGAGGTCCAATGGGAGGGGTATGGAGTGACGTGCAGTAAATGAACGTCTCCTCCATCCTCCAGTCATTCAATTCCTTAGTACATGCCAGCCCAATATTCCATTAATTCATTCAATTAAACCATGCATCGAAACCAACATCCATTATTTGCCAAAAGCGCCACCCTATGTCACATTAACCACTGCGAACCATATTATAACACATATCACATGTGTTTCCATATAACTCAATAAATCGTATAGCTACTAACCACGTTAGCTAGGACTAACAACCATCCTTTTAATTTCAATGCATATAGTGTAGAATATTAGTATAGTCTAGTTTCTTCCTTTTGCATTTTTGTTTATATTGTTTATATTGTGTTGTCACTAATATGTCTCTTGTGCAGGTGTCACAGTAATGAATCCAGGAACATATAGCAAGAGTAACAATGGATAACATAGGCCATCATAACATGAAATTAGAGCCTAGAGAAACACATATAATGCCTTACTCATCGCCAATAAAACCAAGATTTCATCAATCATGTAGAACCCTGTAAGCAGTGTCGAACAACAACATAAACATGAAAAAAGGAACCAGATATGATCTCCCAATATACAATGGGGTCCCACCTACTAATATTATATATCTTGTTAGCTTATAATAATAGGCTTTAGCAATACTTTACGGGCAAAATCCTCATTGCGATTTTAATAGTCAACAGGTCTGTTGTGACGAACTGTTCCAGTGGAATATCCACGACAATTTAGAGATCATATTGGTATCAGAGCAGGTTTTTCTTTTGGGTGATCGTTGGAAGTTGCGGAATCCAAGAATCAACTTAAGGAGAAGTTGTAGAAACCCTAGTCATGGTGGACGATTCTATTCATAATAACCCTCGAGATCCATTAGAAGAGAGATTTGAGCGGTTGGAAGCACAAGTTTTCGACATCAATCACTATATGAACCTCCTCATGGCAACTCTAGCAAGAAATTCCAGACCGTTCTAAGATGATGGAGGCTCTAACTCATAGAACAGATCAGAGGGGAAATCAGAAGATCGGGAAGAAAAGAGTCGTGAAAATAAAAGAGCAGTCGATTTCGAGTGTCGTTAACCCTTCACAATCCCTATTCAAGATGGAAGTGAAAGTGGACACAAAGCTATATCAAGGTGAGATCGATTCATTAAAACTGAATCATTGGTTGCAACAACTAGAATTTTATTTTAGCGTTCACCATATAGATGAAGAGTAGAAGATTTCATTTGCTAGATTGAATTTAGAGGGCTATTCTTTAACTCGATGGGAAAGCCATACAGAAACAGTTAGGCTGGAGGGTGATCCACAAATAACTAGGTGGGAGGACTTCAAAACTCTCATTAAGTCACAATTTTACCCTATCACGTATGTGGAGGACGAATAATCTCGTGGAACTACTTCAGGTAGAGGCAGGGGCAGAGTGTATAGGAGTACACCACTGAGTTCATAAATATGGCCATCATGATGGGTGTCTCTGCCAAGAACCCGAATGTACTCCTCAAGTATCTGGGGGGTTTACACAATCATCTATGAAAGCAAGTGATGCTCTTCAAGCCAAGGACGGTGGATTAGGCATGTGTATAGGCACAGTACTTGGAAAACATAGGCCAAAAGAAGGGGTAGCCAAGTGGTTCGAAGCAGAAAGAAAACCATAAATATTGCAAGGAGGGGAAGAAGAAGTGGAAAGGGGGGAAATATAATTTGACAACAACCACTGCATAAGAGAGTAAATATCCCAACAACCATTGCAATCATTGCAACATTGATGGCCACACCAAGGAAAAATGTTGGAAACTACATCCAAAGCCGAACCCAGAGAACTGCAAGAAGGAAGGAAAGAAAAAGAACCTTCTAGCCAAAGATTCAAGCAATCGGGTTGATAGTAGCTCGGATGTGGAATTTCTCGAGTCACATTTAATTCTATTCTTACAGACTCAGCTGCTAAATCCATTTTTGAAAAGGCCATTAATTAATGATGTTTAAATCAAGGCAATTCACATTTATTTCAATTTATTTCTTTCATCCAAATAAATCTAACTTAAGGGTCATTTTACCGTGTTAAGTAGTATTACAAAGAAGTTTTCTAACTTGCCAAAGACAACCATGAAAAAACAACATTTTTGCGGGGATACCTTGAACTTAATCTCCAGAGAAGACCATAACTACCATTGGTTCAGGTCATATTGGTATTATTCAAACTTGTTGGATAAAGAAAACAATAAAGTCTGAACATCGGGGATAAATCTCGCCAGTTGCGTCCCAGAGGTTTTTGAATGCAAAGATATCATCAATTGGTGCATCGATATACTTGTCTAGAACAGAAGAACCATCCCATTGCAAAGTGAATCCTCTGTTTCCCTAACACCATTAGTATTTAAGAAGATGTTGAGATTGTCGGAGCCGAACCTGGTCTACAAAGGAGAAGAAGCCATGAATTTTCTGAAAAGCAAAAATAATGGAATAGAACTTCTACAAGAATTTCTACAAGATGTCGCCTCAATGCTAGATGACTTGTCCAGGATTCAGGTTAGTTCTTTAAAAGACGCATATAAATAATTTTCCTGTTTATTCACTCGAGTTGTTGGTTAAGATTCTACAATAACTATTCCCCGATTGGCATTATATATATTACATTTCACTGTTCACAAGAACGCAACCTTCGACTCAACGAAGATTATCTCAAATGAGGTTACCATGCAACTAATAAATTTCAAGACTCAGAAGAAATTTTATATGACATATTGTTTGGTCTTTGCCATCACTTACTGTCATGTTTTTAAGGGATTAAGCATTGCTAAAAGGGTAAACTCAAAGGTGGACCTTGTAACTATGTGGTATGAAGCTCTATGGAGGGAAAAGGTTGGCCACCAATTTTATGAAGTATATAATAATTTTGTTTCTAAGTTTAAAAAGTTACTATATGGAGAAGATACTTCCTGACTCTCACTAGAAGCCTCAACCTTTTTGAACGGAAAATGAATTCTTGAAAAAATGGATGATTATAATATCATCAAGGTTTTTTGTTCAAACGAAAAACCCGTATTTCTTTCATATTATGTGTCTAACAAATTGTTTATTATAGAAGTGGTAAGACAATACAAATTTTGGTTTCATACCTTTTATGAAAAAAGAAAAAATAAATTCATCTCTCTGCCCTGGAAGGTTGGTGAAATTCTCCTAAGAGAAATTGCTAAGATTGACGTATATGCTTCCTATTTCGACCATTTCAACATGAGATTTGCAGAAGAGATTAAGGGGTTTGACCCCGATCACCTTTTTTACAATCATATGGTTTTAGTTGGGCTCAACTCCTCACTCATCAACACTCTTATATATGGATAAGAAGAGGGTGATATTCATGACTCTAATGTTCAAGAAGTTGACAAAAATCTCGACGATATAAAGACTATCACAAGCACCACAAAACCCCATAAGGGGAGATGCAAGCCCTCCAATGAAAAGAGTGCTCAATCGCCCGTTGTTTCTTGAAGAAGTGTTCTACCTAAGGTAAACTCTCAGCCCAGAGTGACCCAACAAAGAAGAACCCATAGCTGTAATTTAGGGGACAACGAAGAGAAAAAACCTCCTCAGCGAAATTTAGAATATCCCCACAAATTAAAGGTCAAAAGGAAAAGAAATAATTCTCAACAAGGGGGAGGATAAACACATGCACTTGGACCTGATATGTTGCTGGATGACATGGACCTGGTTGTTGAAATCGAGAATATCCATCTCTCAGACGAAGAAGAGCCCACTATAAAAAAAATTACCGCATTTTTCTACACTTGCTGCCCAGGATGAGACTTTTTCTGATGAAAAATCTTTCGTTGTTCAGAATGCCTTGTTTGATAAAGATTCTAAGAAAATGATTTTTGAGAGAACCTCAAAGAGTAAGAGGCGAAAAACACGGTCTACAATTGATACTCGAAACATGTTACCATCAAATTTGTCTTCTATTCACAAGGTCACACGAGATGCATTTGACTTTTCAATTGCCAATATGGAGGATTAAAATGCTTGACTAAAAGAAATAGTCAAGGAATTAGAAGCAACTCTTATGCCTCCACCCATTTTGGATACCCCAATTGCCATGTTTCGGCTTGATAATATTTTTCAAGAAATCCCACGATCAAGTTCAAGAGCTAAAGGAATTTCAATTATGATTATTTCCACTCGACGTTTTGTCAAGGAAAATATAAAGAAAAGGATGTCATTGATTTTAGAGTCATGGGATTTGGCAAAAAGCTTTGCCTCTCTTAGCCTCATAGTGTAGAACACTAAGGAATATTTGGGTGCAGATATGAAAAATGATGAAGGTTTTTATGTTGATGGAGTTGCAATGTTTGTAGCAAAGGTATTAGCGATGATGGACAAGACGAGAAAACAAGAATATCTACCCTCCCAGAGCCGTATCAAATAATTAAAGGCCTGTTGGATTGAAAGAATCAATGTATTAAAGCGATCGTTAATGCAAATAGATGATGTGTCACGAAATAGAACGAAAACGTATTTAAAGATTATTGGCTTGGATATTGTTGGCACCACCATTGACTTCTCGGACCCGGAATTCATCTCAAGTTCAATGCTTATGACTTGACAACAATTTGAGGAACAAATTGAAGAACTGAAGAAAGCATTAGCTGAAAAGTTTGACACTATGTTTGAGTTCACACATGATGATATTGACATTTGGCTTGTTGAATATACCAATAAAGATGAAGAGATTGAAAATACTTTGCAAAATCTATCTATTGACTATAGAGAAGTTGAGCATGAGTTGTTTATTATTAACGTGAAACAAGAAGTGACCGTTGCTCTGTTAAGGGACTATATTAAAAAAAGGTTAAACAACTCTATTGCCAAGATTTCCGAGATATCAGAAGAAACAGTTACAACTGGCCCTCTAACTTCCACAAACAAGAGTAAAAAAGACACATCAACAAGCAAGTAAAAAAGGAGAGATTCCATCATAGTAACTCTATTGTGATCACGCATGTCTTCCCTTATCATATTTTCATCCAATTCTTCTTCTTCTTTAACTAGAAAAGTATAACTGAACCCTGATAAACTTCTTCTTTTGTCTTCTTTCTAGATTCTCATGATCGAGATCTACCCATGTTCCTCTTTCTACTTTATACTTTCTTGTACATATTTTCTTTATCGTCTGCGGGAGCCCCAATCTCAGTCCATTGGACAAACGCTTGAATTTCATGCTCTATAATATACATTATTATTTTTGAGAAATCCGAGAGAACTAATTCAGGATCAATTTTGACTATATTTTATAGCTTTGAGTTTTGAGTATAAAGTATTTGAAGTTGATATATCAAAATCTTCTTTTGAGCTCCGTAAGTATTACTCTTTAAAATTTCTCTCATGCAAATTGACCATCTTCTTTTATTTTGAATGTGACCAGAATCTTTATTTCTACTATGATGGATGTGAGGACATTTTTGTTTTATGTAATGTGTGATGCTTGAGATTCATGGTCCACTTCTCACAAATTCTCCCTTATAAATATATTTTTACTTTTCAACACTTTAATTTTTCTTGAGCATTAAATATTGGACTATATTATGTGATATGGTCCTATATTATTCTTGATTTGAAATTACAAAGAAAATCATAAGCCAAAGAGGATTACCACGTCTCTAAAAATGTAGAAGGATTTATATCCTCGTGAGGTTATCGTTTTGGTCTTGACGGATTGAAGCGTCAACACCTAGTAGACTCCCCTCACACCTTTGACCTGCTCAAGGTGAAGTTTAAGTCACCGCCAATGATCACTCACCCTTCATTGATAATATGCAGATTGAAGACTCTTTTTCATAGGATTTTATTTTCATCATATAATCCATACGCATTTAGTATAGTAAAGGATTTTCCTAGATGATTATGATACAATTATGTGCACAAACTTGAAATAATACCAAAATAAGGCATTAGTGAGAAGCTAGAGTTCCATCCAATGATTAGCCCCCCCTGACAATCCATTAAAGTCTATGGATTCAAAATCCCAACCCTTATATGAATTTTTAGACTCTTCACAAAGCATCCCCTTTACCAATAGTCTCTTCTAGTAGTATTATAACAGGTTTTCCCCCTTCAACTAATCCATGGATGATATGACCCCTAGGGGGCCATATATGGGGCTAAATTTATATGATATGAACCCAAGGGGGCGAGTGCATGTATGGGGTTAAATGTACATTTAATGTGCAAATGATTATGTAATAAGGTCGACCTAAAAATAATGGGGTCACATGTGCAATGTGTGAATAAGTATATATAGAGATCATGTAGTCATTATTGATGACATAAGAATTGTGATGTATGAATGTATTTGGGTATTTGGAGGAGGTTGTCCTATTCTTTAA
>CBVK0100184594.1:6649-18632 GCA_900067695.1 Picea abies
CTATAAAAATAAAAATAAAGATATAAACTAAAACCCACTTAAGTAATAGTTTTAGTCTTCTTAAATTTAGAGGGTAAAATGAAGAGAGGAATAATTTAATTAAAATCCGTGGTTTTAAATTGTAAAGAGGAAATAAATTATTAACTTGTGGAAGTATAAAAAGATTTTAAATTAATAATAAACGGAAAAGAGTAAAAAGCACAACTGCCATTTTGGTTCTAATAAAAAGGGGAAAGAAGGGAATAATAAGAATTAGGAAACTAAGTAATGGAGTAAACATAATAAAGGAAAGTTGGGAACTTATGGTAAAAAGAGAGTTCAACATAGTAAGGAATCGGCAACTAAGAACCTTCTAATTTGAGCTAATTTAGCAACTTCATTTTTAGGGAAATTATTTAAAACATGTAAGGGAATCTAGGAACACCTAGGAGGAAATTTAGGAGCAACTCTAGGTGGGTGAGAAAAATGAGTAATTTGGTAATTTAAAGAAAATAATTATTCGAGGAAAGAGGGGGATGGACGACACTTGTGCGAAGGAGAATATTTAGAATATTTTTAATAAAACTTAATTAAAATGTGATTTAGGGAAAGTTGGAGGTTGGAAAAACTCTATAAAAGAAAGGGAAGATGAGGAAGAAGGGGATAGGTTGTTAGCGTAATGTTACGCTGCCGGATTTGTGACTTGACTGATTACTTGTGGAGAGTTGGGCTTTTCCAGCTCGGATAGGAGTGGTAGCTCAGACTTGCGAGGCGAGCTGGGAAGCTAGACTTACCATCTTGATAGTGTGTGGCCCCTTTGCGTCTCGGGGGGCTAACGGGGAAGCAGAGTACCCCTAGTGTTGGCTGGGAGGTACCGGTGAGATCTCGGCGGTCGGCGAGCGGGAGCGGCATAGAGCTCAAGTGTGGGATAGCGTCTTCGAGTTATTCGTTGTCGTTCACAGGTACGCAAGTGCATTTGTTTTTTTAAGAATAAAAGAAAAATTGTTTAAAGTTGTATATCAATCCTTATGATGATGAGTGATATGTCAAATTTTGGATCATCTCGTTTCCTCATTGTTGCTTTCTATGCCTAGATTGTTATAACCCCGCAATCCTTTGATGAGTTATCCTTGGCTCTGGAATTCTCTTACTATTGGTTGCAATTTCTTATTGGTGTTCTTTCGGCGTTTATATCTGACTGTCGGTGTTTTTATATATGGCTATGGGAATTTGTAATGATGGGGGAATTTATACACTACTGTGGGCATTTTGTATTGTTGTAGGAATTTATAAATTATGGTGGGCATTTTTATATATGGCTATGGGCATTTGTAATGATGGGGGCGTTGATACACTACTGTGGGCATTTTGTATTGCTATAGGCATTTATAATTTATGGTGGTCATTTTTATATATGGCTATGGGCATTTGTAATGATGGGGGCGTTTATGCACTACTATGGTAATTTTGTATTGTTGTAGGCATTTATAATTTATGGTGGGCATTTTTATATATGGCTATGGGCGTTTGTAATGATGGCGGCGTTTATACACTACTGTGGGCATTTTGTATTGTTGTAGGCATTTATAAATTATGGTGGGCGTTTTTATATATGACTGTGGGCGTTTGCTTTAATGTGGTCATTTATACATGTGTGTGGGCATTTATATCTGACTGGGGGCGTTTTCAAATATGGCAATGAGTGTACTAGCATTTTTGTTCTGTAAAATTTGTTCTAAGAATTCATTCTGGCAGTGAGTATATTGGCATTCCGTTTTTGTAAAATCATTCTGGCGAATGTGTTCTGGCAACTCGTTTTATACGGTTGTTGTAATTTTGTTCTCTGGAAATTTGTTTTGTAATGATTACTACCAATTCGTTCTGGAAAATGAGTTTTGGCAATTTCTTTGTAATGGTTACTGCAAATCGTTCTGGCAGATGTGTTCTGGCAATTAGTTTTATATGGTTATTGTAATTCCGTTTTGGCAAATGTGATTCTAGCTACGTGGCCAGCGTTTTGCTTTGCACTTTAAAACTGCTAAGATGGTGAATGTGGCCCTGGATTGTATTGATCTCTGAAAGAGGTTATCGTTGGATTACCACAATTTTCTCTTATTTAATGCCTGCGTTGCTATTGGATGGTCACTCTATAACTAAATCTTTGACTGCGTTTTATATATATATTTCTATGCTTTTAAAACATTGATGAAGATGCTTGACCGTGTGTTTCTCTTGAGTGAAACCGGGACTTCTTGGTGTACGATTTTTGTAGTAGTGACAAATGTAATTATAGACAAGTAATGTATAATTTTTAGACAACGAATCTCACCGTTGGCCTTATGGATTTTACCCTTCCAACCAGCTCCTTAATGTTTGCAAACAGTTGTCACCTTGGTACCTCGAGATAGGTTAGTCATTCACTAGAATGCATCGAGTTAATAAAGTCTCCATTACTTTTCCTGCGATGACGTAAATAATGTTTATTGGGATACATTTACTGCTAGGATATTGTTAGTAATTGTCTCGTTTTTAAATACCGTGCGATTGTTTTATTAATTACCAAACAGTAGCCACTACTTTATCTTAGTTAATGCTTCATTAAATGTAAATGGCCAGGAGATGGAGATGTGGATTAACTCATAATTTGCTGACAGGTTGAATCTATTTAATATTAGCAACAATAGCAATAGCATTTACTTTGTTTTGGTTCAATATAGCAAACTACTTTACTTTGCTAGTATTTAAGAACAACAATCTGCTTCATTCTAATCAAGCAATTTACTTATTTCAGTTAACATTTCATACAACAACTACTTCATTTTTGTTAGTATTTAAAACAACAATCTACTTTATTTTCATAAAGGAAATCTACTTTATATGGTTAATATTTCATAACAGTAAATTACCTTATTTTAATAGTATTCAAAAATAGCAATCTACCTTATTTCATAAAAGCATTCTACCTTTATTCAGTTAACAATTCATAACAACAAATTACTTATTTTAGTTAGTATTTAATGATAGCCAGCTACTTAATTTAGCTAATGTTTCGATTAATGTTAATGGCTAGTAGAATTGTCCAATTGGATTTATGTGGAGTAATTGGAGCTGCCATGAATGTTATGGTGGAAGCCAATATTGAGGGTAATGCTAACCTTCAAGCTATTATTGTTCATGATAAAACTAATATAATTTAAGGTTTAAGTTACTGTTAATGCTTAGGGTAATGATCGATGTAATGTAATGTGGAAGGTGTGCTTATGGGAAGGTTATCATTGTTTTATGGTAATGATTATGTATTGAAACGTTTAATGTTAATGCTAAAAGTTATGACAATATAAAATTTGATGTTGTGTGGATAATGATATTGTAATTTTATTGTATATGTAATGTATGGGATGTATTGAGATTGTTAATTAATTTCAGGGTTGGTACTATAATTGGAATTGTCCAAACTCACAGTTGTATGATATCAGACTCTTTGATCTGATAAAGCTAGTCGCTCTGTATATAAGTCTATGTGTGTGATTATTTTCTGTGTAAAGAATCCAGTGTCGTATCAAGAGTCTTGGGCCCTTTAAAGGCAGAGTTTCCACTCTTGCAACACACCTCTAAGGTCGTATCGGTAGTCTCGAGCTCTTTAAAGGTAGAGTTCCCACCACTGTGACCTCCTGACAGAGATTACTAGTTTCTGCCTGAGCAGTCGGCCAGGAGCCTATCTGACATTCTCTCTCTCCGAAGAAGAGAACTAAGATTAAACGCCCTACTTTCCTGTGCAGAAATACTAAAATCTACTACTATGGATTCTTCCATCTCTGTTCATACTTTACATAACACAGTATGTCGTTTAATGCTTGCAGTTACTTGTTGTGCGTCTTATGTCTTCTTGTTGTGATCATCATGGTTGCGTCTTGTTAGTCGTCGGGTGGCGATGTGAGTCAAGTGTGTCTATTTCCTTTTTACACATGCGCACACACCTTAAATGAAAAAAAAAAATTGCACCTATTATCAGAGTTTTTGTCGTAATGAGGAGGTTCCTTACATATGGTATCAGAGCCGGTTCGACCTGTGACTTGGGATTCACTACGACTTTAGTGACATGATTTGATTTGATTATACTGTTGTTGATCAAGTTGATTGTGTGCGTGCAGGTAATCATGGTTAGAGGACGTCGCGGAGGCAGACGACGGGGTGCTAGGGGAGGATGCGCGACACCTCCAGTAGCATCCACGCCTGAAGGGTCTAACCCCAAGGGAAGCAAGCAAGTGCTCGGATAGGAGAAGATAGCAGTTGGAGAGGTAGTCAAGATGATGAGATCTTTTCAGCGCATGTCCGAGGCACTGATAAACCGCTTGGACAGAGATGAGGCCAGGGCACCGGCACCTGCTGAGGTTCCATCGCGCACACCCGTCGTTACTGGTAGCATTCACCCTGAACTCGAGAAGGTTAAATTTCCTGAGTTCTTGGGTGCCCCGGATGGCATCGCCGCCGAGGCATGGTTGGAGAATATCGCGATGTGCTTCACACTTCATGATTATACCTCCAACATGAAGGTCTGCATGGTGGTCTTTCAACTAAAGGGGAGTGCTCTTCTATGGTGCAAGACGCTCCTGCCATGACTGAACATGGCCGTTGAAGACGTGTCATGGAAAATATTCAAGGAACGATTCCGAGAGAGGTACCTTTCAAAGGAATTCATTGAGCATTAGCTCAATGATTTCAACGCATTACGACAGGGAGGTCGTACGGTGCCCGAGTACAAGGCACGTTTTATGGAGCTACTCCGGTATGCTCCGCACCTTAACACTGAGAAGCTCAAGGTCAACAGGTTCGTGTTTGGCCTTAATTATGGTCTGAGTGCAAAGGTTAGGATCTTGATGCCTCAAACCTTGCACGACGTTGTCCAAAAGGCCCTCATAGCAGAGGAGGAGCTTATTAGTGGGGGTCAGACCAGGACTCCAGTGAGACCAGTAGGGCAGGGTTCATCTGGTACACCACAACATCAGACCACAGTGAGACATACTCCAAGATATCATGGCTTCCAAAGAGGATCCACTTTCACTACACCCCAACAACCACCTTCTCAGCAGCGGGCACCTTATCGGGGACCACAGACCTGGATTCCAGGCTAGTGGGCTGTCATTATTGGGCCGAAGAAAGGGTGTTGGACGTGTGGGGAGCCACACTACTAGCACGACTATCCTATAGAGAGGACCAGAGTGTCCAGATCAGCCGGAACCACTACCATGGGAGATATGGGCAAGGCCCATCGAATTCATGCGGCGGTGAATAACCACTCGGCAGAGCACCAGTCGACTGTGCTAGAGACGACAGGTACTATCGCTGACCAAACCCTTAGTATTTTGATAGACCCAGGTGCTACTAAGAGTTTCATTTCTGGTGCAGCAATAAAATGGATTAAGGTAAAGGCATTCGAATAGGACGAGTTTAGCTTCATAGAGATGGCTTCAGGAGCCAAACAGAAGGTTGGAGGAAAGCTTACGGGCTGTGACCTTAACCTGGGAGAGTTTGTCACGAGGGTCAACTTGTACGTCACGATCTAAGGATCTTATAACGTCGTGATTGGTATGGATTGGTTGGAATCGCATGAGGTGATACTCAACTGTAATACAAAATAGTTGATCTTGGTTGATGATGAAGGAAAGAGACGTGTAATTGTAGGACGGAACCAGGGAGTATCCCTGAGGTTCGTCTCTTCCTTACAGTTACAGAAGAGTATGCGAAAGGGGTGCAAGATTTATGTGATCCTGGTACTAAACGAGAAGGGATTAGCGGAAGGTCTAGAACACCTTCCGGTGGTGAGAGAGTTTTCGGACGTGTTCCCGGAGGAGTTACCAGGGATGCTGCCGGAGAGAGAATTGGAGTTTACCATAGACCTGAAACTGGGGACCGAACCAATAGCAAGAATGCCTTATCAGATGTCTACCCCGGAGTTGTAAGATTTGAAAATGCAACTGAAATATTTGTTGGACCTGGGACTGATACACACTAGTGTGTCATCGTGGGGTGCACTAGTTATTTTCATATGAAATAAGGACGGATCATGGAGGCTTTGCATTGACTGACGGATCATGGAGGCTTTGCATTGACTACAGTCAACTAAATAAGGATACGATCAAGAATCATTATCCCTTAGCAAGAATTGATGATCTATTCGAATAAATGAAGGGTGCAAGCGTGTTCTCCAAGATCAATTTGCGATTAGGGTATCACCAATTACGGATCAAGGAGGATGACGTCTCTAAGACCACCTTTAAGACAAGATTTGGACATTATGAGTTTACTGTTTTACCGTTTGGACTGAAAAACACCCCAGGGGTATTCATGAGTTTGATGAACGGGGTGTTCCGCAAGTACTTGGACAAGTTCGTCCAAGTATTCATTGACGATAACTTGATGTAATCTCAGACGACAGAGGAGCATGACAAGCACTTGTGCTTGGTACTACAGTGTCTATGACAACACAAATTGTATGGGAATTTGTCCAAATTATCTTTTTATCAATCGAGGATTCACTACTTAGGCCATATCATCTCCGACAAAGGTATCGTCGTGGATCCAGCCAAGGTTGAGGCTACTATGGAATGGTTTGCACCAACGAATGTCACACAAGTGAGTAGTTTTATGGGTTTAGCAGGATACTATCGACGGTTTGTCGAGGGATTTTCGAAGATAGCAAATCTGATCACAAAATTGCAAAAGAAAAACAAGAAGTTTGTTTGGACCGAGAAATGCACGGAAGCGTTTCGAAGGCTTAAAGAGTTGTTGACCACAGCGCCGATACTAAAGGTCCCTGACATGGACGCAAAATTCTTGGTATGCACTGATGCATCCAAGGAAGTTTTAGGCAGAGTCTTGATGCAAGACGGGCGATTGATTGCTTACATTTCGAGGAAAATAAGAAGGCATGAGGAGAACTACGCAACGCATGATTTTGAGTTATTAGCCATCGTATATGCCTTGAAGGTTTGGAGACACTACCTGGTTGGACGAAAATTTGAAATAAACACTAATCATTGTGGACTACAACACATTTTTACGCAAAGTGACCTGAACGCGCGACAACGACGTTGGTCCGAATTACTTAGCGAGTACAACTTCGAGATTACTCACATAAAGGGAACAATGAACCGAGTGGCAGATGCTTTGAGTTGGAGACCACGCATCTTCTCGGTGTTGCCTCTTCAGATGAGCTTATGTGAGAAAAATCTCACTTTACTGCATGACGACGAATTGTACAAAGAGGTCGAGGGGTTTTTCGGACAAAACACAGTGATGGTACCACAATATGAGGGGTTTTCTTTTGATAGTGATGGGTTATTGAGGTTTATAAGTCAGATTTGCATACCGCCAAACGACAAGTTGAGGATGTTGATCCTGAGCGAGGCTCATAGAGTAGTTTACATGGCTCACCCGAGAGTCATGAAGATGAGAGCAGACCTTAAACCCTTATTCTTCTGGAAGGGAATGAAGGCCGACATAGTCAACTACGTGGCCAGATGTCTAGAGTTTCAGCAAGTAAAGGCTGAACATAGACACCCACCAGGATTACTTCAACCACATGCCATTCTAGAATCGAAATGGGAAGTTATTTCGATGGATTTTATTGTTGGATTGCCACTGATGGCAAGGAGACACGACTCGATTTTTGTAGTAGTAGACACTCTAATGAAGAGTGTTCACTTTATTCCTGTGCGTAGGATGTATCAAGTACCTGACATAGCGAGAGTTTTCATCAGTGAGATTGCGAGGCTGCATGGCATGCCTAAGAAGATTATATCCGATCGAGGATCGGTGTTTACATGATGATTTTGGACGATTTTCCAAGAAGCCTTGGACACCCAACTTAACTTTAGTACTCTGTATCACCCAGAGATGGAAGAACAGACAGAATGAACGAACCAAACCTTGGAAAACATGTTGTGCATGTACGTGATCGACCAACAAAAGCGTTGGGAGGAATTCCTGACTCTAGTATAGTTCGCTTACAACGACAGTTACCAGAGCACCATTAAGATGGCGCCTTTTGAGTTTCTTTAAGGGCAACCATGTCAGATGCCCTTGAGTTGGGATCGGCTTGAGGATAGGGTCCTGGTGGGACCAGAAGAGATCCAACAAATGGAAGAGAAAATGCAAACCATAAGACAAAGGATTAAAGAAGCGCAGGATCGATAGAAGAGTTATGTCGATGCGCACTGAGTCGACCATAGTTATGAGGTTGGAGATCGAGTCTTCTTGTAGGTTAAACCGCATAAGAGTTCGATCAATTTTAGAAAGGGAACTAAACTCTCTCCTAGGTTTGTGGGACCTTTCGAGATTGTGGAGAGAAAGGGGCATGTGGCCTATCGACTAGCCTTGCCTGGTTCTTTGAGGCGTATGCACGATGGTTTTCATGTATCTGTTTTGAGACATTATATTAGTGATCCTACACATGTGATTGACATGAGTTCCTTATAGGTATCGAACGAGGGAGCACTCACGGCTGAGTCAGTCCGCATATTGGATCATCGCATTCGACAGCTACGACGTCGAATGGTAGATCAGGTCAAAGTTTAGTGGGACAGTTATAGTCCGTACTCGGCGACCTGGGAGGATGCATATGATATGCACCAGCAGTTTCCATTTTTGTTTGATAGATAGACTTATGATACTGGGATACCTTTCTTTCGGCATTTATACTAGAAAATTCGGGACAAAGTTTAGACCAAAAGCAGGTCTATGTAACATCCCTCTCTAGGACACTGAGAAAACTTATTCTTTGAGGACACTTTCCCGCAAGTGCTCTGGACTTTTATGATATTAAAACATTTACCCTTGATTATGATGCGTTATGATAGATGACATGATGTTTTACTTCTTTGACATAGACATGTGCTATTGACTCAGTTTTATTGAGTGTGCAGGGTTTTGGACCTTGAGGATGCAGAGGCATCAATGGAACCCCTTGGACTCTGGATTGAGTTAGGGACTATGCTATTGGGGTTGATTTATTTACTGTGATATTTCATTGATTTGATGATTGATGTGGACATGCTCTGACACGATTGTTGACGATGCAGGTTGACGATAGCTTGCTGACCAGACTCACATATGGAGTAAAGGGGCCACACACAATTTCTAGAGAGGTTGAGTGAGAGGGGTGGACAGCATCCCTGCCACATCCTACTAGCACTCATGTCGTGGCTCGAACTGTAGGTTAACGATTACCTAGTTCGAGAGGATCCACGATGCCGTGAGGGAAGACTGCGATAGTTTCTCACGATGATTCTAAGGGGTGAGCAATAAGGCGGGGGCCTTATTCCTTAGATCCCTTAGTCTCCCACAAGTTCACCTAGCGGAGTGTTGACTCCAGGGGTTATAAATGTCTACCAATTAGTCAAGTTGGTGACTGGCACCCTTGGAGCATGTGGTACATCCTGAAGGGCACGTCATGCAAAAGAAACACAAGTTGGCGAGTGGCACCCTTGGAGCATGTGCTGCATCGTGAAGGGTACGTTGCACGAAAGAAACACCAATTAGCGAGTGGCACCCTTGGAGCATGTGGTGCATCGTGAAGGGCACGTCGTGTAAGAGAAACAACAGGGTAAAGTGGCACCCTTGGAGCACGTGGTGCGTCTTGAAGGGCACGTCGCATTGATGTTGAGGAAGGAACAAACCTAGATGGCCCTAAGACATTGAACACCTTAAGAAATTCTTAAAACAACTTCCCTAAATAATTGTTGCCCAGTTTAGAATCTAAACCATGTCTAAAACTTCTCTAGGGTAAAATTTTGTTTAGCCTTAAGAAAAAGACTATAAAAATAAAAATAAAGATATAAACTAAAACCCACTTAAGTAATAGTTTTAGTCTTCTTAAATTTAGAGGGTAAAATGAAGAGAGGAATAATTTAATTAAAATCCATGGTTTTAAATTGTAAAGAGGATATAAATTATTAATGTGTGGAAGTATAAAAAGATTTTAAATTAATAAAGGGAAAAGAGTAAAAAGCGCAACTGTCATTTTGGCTCTAATAAAAAGGGGAAAGAAGGGAATAATAAGAATTAGAAACTAAGTAATGGAGGAAACATAATAAAGGAAAGTTGTGAACTTATGGTAAAAAGCGAGGTCAACATAGTAAGGAATCTGCAATTAAGAACCTTCTAATTTGAGCTAATTTAGCAACTTCATTTTTAGGGAAATTATTTAAAACATGTAAGGGGATCTAGGAACACCTAGGAGGAAATTTAGGAGCAACTCTAGGTGGGTGAGGGAAATAAGTAATTTAATAATTTAATGAAAATAATTATTCAAGGAAAGAGGGGGATGGATGACACTTGTGCGAAGGAGAATATTTAGAATATTTTTATTAAAACTTAATTAAAATGTGATTTAGGGAAAGTTGGAGGTTGGAAAAACTCTATAAAAAAAAAGGAAGCTGAGGAAGAAGGGGATCGACTGTTAGCGTAACGTTATGCTACCAGATTTGTGACTTGACTGATTACTTGTGAAGAGTTGGACTTTTCCAGCTTGGATAGGAGTGGTAGCTCGGCCTTGCGAGGCGAGCTGGGAAGCTAGACTTACCATCTGGATACTGTGTGGCCCCTTTGCAGCTCTGGGGGATAAGGGGGAAGCAGAGTACCCCTAGTGTTGGCTGGGAGGTACCGGTGAGGTCTCGGTGGTCGGCGAGTGGGAGCAGCACGGAGCTCAAGTGTGGGATAGCATCTTCGAGTTATTTGTCGTCAGTCATAGCTACGCAAGTGCGTTTGTTTGTTTAAGAATAAAAGAAAAATTGTTTAAAGTTGTATATGAATACTGATGATGATGAGTGATATGTTAAATTTTGGATCATCCTATTTCCTCTTTGTTGTTTTCTATGCCTAGATTGTTATAACCCCGCAATCCTTCGATGAGTTATCCTTGGCTCTGGCATTCTCTTACTATTGGCTGCAATTTCTTATTAGTGTTCTTTCGTCGTTTATATCTGGTCGTGGGCATTTTTATATATGGATATGGGTGTTTGGAATGATGGGGGCGTTTATACACTACTGTGGGCATTTTGTATTTCTATAGGCATTTATAAATTATGGTGGGCGTTTTTATATATGGCTATGGGTGTTTGTAATGATGGGGGCGTTTATACACTACTGTGGGCATTTATAATTTATGGTGGGCGTTTTTATATATGGCTATGGGCATTTGTAATGATGGGGGCGTTTATACACTATTGTGGGCATTTTGTATTGTTGTAGGAATTTATAATTTATGGTGGGCGTTTTTATATATGGCTATGGGCGTTTGTAATGATGGGGGCGTTTATACACTACTGTGGGTATTTTGTATTGTTGTAGGCATTTATAAATTATGGTGGGCATTTGTTTTAATATAGGCATTTATACATGTGTGTGGGCATTTATATCTGACTGGGGGCATTTTTAAATATGGCAATGACTGTATTGGCATTTTCGTTCTGTAAAATTTGTTCTAAGAATTCATTCTGGCAGTGAGTATATTGGCATTCCATTTTTGTAAAATCTTTCTGGCAAATGTGTTATGGAAATTCGTTTTATATGGTTGCTGTAATTTCGTTCTCTGGCAATTTTTTTTGAAATCATTACTTCCAATTCGTTCTGGCAAATGAGTTCTGGCAATTTGTTTGTAATGGTTACTGCAAATCGTTCTGGTAGATGTGTTTTGGCAATTAGTTTTATATGGTTACTGTAATTCCATTTTGGCAAATGTGATTCTAGCTACATGGCCAGCATTTTGCTTTGCACTTTAAAACTGCTAAGATGGTGAATGTGGCCCTGGATTGTATTGATCTCTGATGCTAAGATGGTGAATGTGGCCCTGGATTGTATTGATCTCTGACAGAGGTTGTCGTTGGATTACCACAAGTTTCTCTTATTTAATTCCTTCATTGCTATTGGATGGCCACTCTATAACTAAATCTTTGACTATGTTATATATATATATATATATATATATATATATATATATATATAT
>CBVK0100184595.1:1883-19303 GCA_900067695.1 Picea abies
TTGTTACTTGTTTCGTGTCATTGATGTGGGATACATTAAGGCCCTCCTGTGACGAGTCTTTTCCTATCGACTTCAACTCATTATCTAAGAATTAGACTTAGAAACTAATTGGTACCTTGGAACTTGCATGCCTCAATGGCAGGTTTCCTCGCTTTCAACAATGGTTTTTCATTATTGACCCCTGATCGGGAGATTCCACCGAGTGTTCGACTTCAACTCATTAATTCACATTCGTTGGATTGTACTAGTGTACCTTGGGAGTCATTGACATTAATGATGATTTCCCTCGCGCTTGTTAACGGTATACACTAATGACCGGTAATCAAGTGGTTTCTACCATGTTCGACTTCAGCACATGTATTCACATGGTTAGATTCGTACTATAGAGTGGTGGAGATGAAGACCCTAGATATTTTCTGACAGATCCAGGTTGCGTAGGAGTATATTCAATGCACTGTTGCATAGATCCAAATTGTATGTCTAGTGGCTATGTTCAAATTTGAGTCTTTAACACATATATCCACATTGTATTTTTGGTGGCTATGTTTAGATTTGAGTCATATTGGCATGGATCCACAGTGTATGTTTGGTGTCCATGACCTGTCTTACTTGACATGGATCTTCTCATGTCAGCATTTATGCTTTAAGTCATTTGTATTCTGAGTATGGGAATGCCTACCTTAGTGATGATATATTATTGTACTATATTTCCTTGTTTGTTGGCAGGTTTCTGATTGAATGCTTCTTGTTCCCTACACACACTCGACAAAGTATTTCAGCTATCACTTTGTTCTAACTTCATACTTTGGGGGGCTCTCTGTTACACATTATTTTCATCATCCCTATGACCGTTAATGATGTAAACCTATCTATTGCCTTCAGAGGGGTCAGTGGCCTAAGTTCTTGAAGAGAGAAGGGAGAAGAACTTTTCCTGAGAAAATAAGTTGCATTTTCCCTTGTAAAAACCCTGTAAAGAAGGAAGTTCGCAAGTTGCGATATAGGCAGGGTGTGAGAATGCCTAATTCTTGCAGGTTGCACCATAGCTAGGGTGCGAGATGTTCGCATGTTACTATATAGGCAGGGTGCGAGAATGCCTGATTCTCGCAGGTTGCACCATAGCTACTGTGCGAGATGTTCGCAGGTTGCTCTATAGGTAGGGTGTGAGAATGCCTACACGTGGGAAAAACAAGCATTTTCTCGAATCTTCTAGAAGGAGAAACTTCCTTTGGTGAGGTGGCATCTGAATGGTTTGAATCTTACTCGCTTTCATGATTTAGTGGGATCATCCTAACCTCCTCACCTTATCCTCTTTAACATATAAAAGGAGAGGAATTCTCATGGAGAAAGTTAGCTTTTGTTAGCTTTGGAGATTTTTAGCTTGGCTAGATGAGCCACTTTGTCAAGATAGATTGTGAATATTATCAGATTTGTGCTCTCAGAATTCTTGTAGTGAAAGTGTGTGGGGAATGAAGGACAGTTGGAAGGGACCTTACGACATCAAGGCCATGGTTGTAATCTCTCTTTCACATTTAATATGATACAGGAATATGATTCTTTCCTATAAAGCATGTTGTGTTTTATTGTATGATTCCTTGATCACATACATAGGTTTATATTGCGTTTATGCTATTTCTATCACTTTGGTTGGTTGTGTTCTTTTGCAGGATCATCATTGTATGAGCATTAGAATGGAGCTAGGATGGTGACAGCGAGAGGAAGCAAAATTTAAACGGTATGTCACCCATCCCTCTTTGGTTAGTAAATTCAATATCTAAAACTTAAGAAAAGCGTCATGTTCTGGTGTGTTTTGATCTAGATCTAGGTGGA
The DNA here is from genome assembly GCA_900067695.1 of Picea abies. Lineage (NCBI taxonomy): Eukaryota > Viridiplantae > Streptophyta > Pinopsida > Pinales > Pinaceae > Picea > Picea abies. The sequence goes on from CBVK0100184595.1 coordinate 3,711, forward strand.
TCTAGGGAGATCTGTTAGTGTCCGCACCTACTGATTAGTCCGATAACACCAGTTGGATGAAGAAGGCTCCATTTGGCTACAACCACAAGAAGTTTTGGACCAGCGTGAGTGTTGTTTGCGTCAATGAACCATCAAGGAAGTGTTAGTCTAGTGGAAAGATACGACTCCAGCAGATGCCACTTGGGAACCAACTACCATTCTACAACAATTTCCACATCTCAAGCCTTGAGGACAAGGTTGATTTTAAGGGGGAGGACATGTTAGGGACCTAACCCCTTACATAGGTAGAATAATATGTTTCCATGTAATAAAGTTCAATATTAATAAGGCCCTACAATAAAGAAGAATAAGTCCAATGCAAGAAGACCTAATAGAAGCTTCCGCTTCTAGAAGGATCTATCTCTAGATGGTTCTTTTGATAGACATATTTAGTACAAATAGGAGTCGAGGGTATGATAATTTTTTTCTTGGATATTATTGTAATAGAGATCTGCTCTACTAGAGGTTGCCCCGTCAAAGAGGCAAGTGAACATTGCTCTCAGTAATCAAAGTGCTCTTTCTGGTATTATTCTGGTATCATTTTGGTATTATTGTGGTGTTGTTCTGGCTATATTGTTGTTCATCTGCCATTTCTAGCTATTTATTTTTGTTCTGCATATTCTTTTATATCTAGAATATCACAGACAAGGGACACACTTGCACACAAATATTGGATTATGAGGGGGTTCCATTTCGGTGCAGGACTTTCCATGAGTATGGACACATCATAAAGGATTTCCCTCTCCCCTACCAAGGTCGTGTAGATAATATTTCTCCTTCTCAGTTTAGAAAGTGTTCTGGTCTGCCAACTAGTGATGGTTCCAACTTTGTTCCTTCTTTGACAGTTGGTTCGTGCTCCTCAGGCCATCCTCCCTTTAATCAATAGGTGGAATCTACCAATAAAGATTTTTATAGCCCTAAAAATCCCTACTCATGCATACATGGCATTGGCCTTTTTACATAATTTTCCAAATCACTGCTTAGGAGCTCTATTTAAAAAACCATTTTTTGGAGAATATATGCGGCATGCTACACTACTGCCCAGATACATACACTTGTTGCATGCTAGACCACCCACGTACATATGCTAGCTGCATACTAGACAACCTGTGTATACCTCCAAAAGTTGCAAAAATTAAAAAGTTGCAAGGAATTCGATGGATTTTACGGGTTATAGTCAGTTTCCCAACCAATTCACCTATTGTAGCCTGTCCCCAAACAAAATTCCTATCTTTTTGTCATATAAAAGGAGGTCTTGGGGTCCCATTCCATAGTCAAGCATTAGAATGGTGAAACTCTGCTCAAATCCCTTTCCTTCCTTGCTCCAAGTATTTGCAGCCTTTTGTGAGTTATTGCCTCAGCATTCCCTCTTTGGCCCTTTTTCCCCCATACAATCCATTCCCTTCCCTTGAGGTGATCAATAGATTGTAAGAGAAGGAATTTGGAAGGTGCACTTGGAGCACTGTCAAGAGGAGCCCGGACCAGGTTCATGGAGCGTCAGCCTAAAAAGGTTGTAATTTCCCAATCTTTGAGTATTCAATAAAATAATCTCTTTTCCTTGTCCCAAATGATGGTTTTTATGTCTTTTCTTTGATTTATACATAACAATTTATATCTAACCCTAATTGATGAATAGAAATAAAATGTTTGTAGCCTTTTTTTCCTAATTGTGGATGCAGGTCAAATTTAGGAGGAGACTTGTAGCCTTGGGAGCTACAAAGCTTGATGAGGTCAACACCAAACATTGGTTTAAAGGTACAATTTCTAGCTTAGTCTTTCATTGCTTTTTGTTCATCTATTTTGGAATGTTTGGGGTAGAGTAGAAATTAGATTGAATTTTAGGGAGTCATTTTCTATGTCTATACTTAAAACCCTAGTATAGTTATAGGGGGATTTTCCCGCTAGCAGAATTGGCGACTCAACTCTGGAGTCTCTCTAGGGTTTTAGAGGGAGGTTTTCTAGGTTTCTAATTGGCTTCTTGATTTCCTTTTGAGTTTTAGTCAAGTTTACTGAGTCTTTTAAGGGTTTCTGGTCACCTGGAAGGTGCATACCAGCTTTCCCTGCCCTATCAGTCTGCCTAGTCTTTTTATTTTTGAAAAGTCTTAGAGGTGTATGCGCCATGTTCTGGGTCAACCTGTGTACATACACACTCTGCAAAATGGACAACCTGCATACATACACAATCTATTGATGCAACAACCCGCATATCTATATCTTGAAAGTGTTTTGAAAAAGAGAGGTTTGTCTCTTTCCTGATAGAAGTTTAGAATTCTCAGGACTTTCTTGAGTTCTCCAGAGTCTCTGTCTTTGGCCATAGCTTGGGTAAAGTTTTGGTTGACTTGTTCCTTATTTTTCTTTTGTTTTCCCTCAAGGTTTAGAGTGAACTTTCAAGTCTTAGATCCTCCTTTTGGTTTATTGTTTTAATCCGCATTTACGCAGTTGGATTAAGGGTCTTTGTCGATCTTGGTTTTAGTTTCCTCTTTTTCCCTGTTTCTTTCTTTGAAAAACAAAAAAACGTTTTTACTTTAGTTTTTCTTGTTACAATATTTCAAAAAAAAATTAAAAATATTTTCTTGCATTTAGTTTGGTAAAGTAGCCTAGGTAGTTGTTTACAAAAGAAAAAGAGACTTCGTTTCAAAGTTCTTTTTGATTTCCTGAAATACAAGTAGTTTTTTCCTAGTCAAACGAAAGAACTTTTTAGGAAACTTTCTATTACAAGATCTTGAAACATCATTTATAAAAGTTGAATTTAAAAAAGAGTTTTTACAAGATTTTCTTTAATTTCAAAGTATCTTTTCACTTTCAAATGCTCTAAAGTTTTCTTCATTCATCATCTCTTCAAAACACCATTAGTTGCATGACCACATCCTTTGTGTAAATCAAGCCTTAAAATTAACGCTTAACTTTTAAAATATATTAGATTTTCTGTTTGTAGGGTTCATCAACTAGTTTAGGTTTGTAGAGCCTTAAATTAGGTGTGAAGAGGAAACTCTTCAAGGCCATTTTAAAACAAACATTGGAGTTTGAGATAGGGAGTGTTTTAAGTCTAGCGTCGTAAGAGTTATCTGGGAACCCCCTCTAACACAAGGGATAAACATGAGGTCCCGTAAGGAAAGGCATAGGAGATAACCCCTACAAAGTTGGACCGAACGTAGTGGGGATTGTGTATTGAGGGTCTTTCTTGTGAACAATATCGATCTCATTTTCCTACGGAGCTTTGTGGACCTCGAATCCGTTCGAGATCCTCAATTTTCTTCCAAACCAATTGAATTTGATGCCCGTGAAGGGCTTTGGACTTGTTATCCTACTCATTATGATCTGCCTGACTATCGATTGTACCCGCCTAGTGACTGACTGTGAACTAGCAACCTAGTTGCCCATATTTTATGCACTTACATAGGTAACTATGGGGGTATACCGCGATACCTAGGGTGGACATCAGATCACGCTTAGCAGAGTATACCCGGAGGGTGATTCCATGTTTGAATTGCACTTACATTGGTTAGTTGCTCTAGTGTCGATTGGTGTAACCATCCTTCTCACTAGTTAGTCGACTGCTTGATTTATCTTTAGGAAATGTTTTTAGTGTGTTCCTTGTGTTCCATGCTAATCAATCCTTACTGTTTCGGTTGATCATTTCAAAAATTGGAAGATCAACAGCTCTGTCGGTCGCGAAGGCTTCATGGCTTGTCGTTGGTTACTATGGAGCCACCTCCGCTACCGTTGAGGTGAAGACTTGATCAATAAGGATCATTCGAAGTGACCAGGCTGCAGGAAGCTATACCCAAGGCAACTCTGAGAGAAGACTATCTAGCTCTGGAGGAATCCATCATTTCTAACTTAGAGAATGAAGGTTTCAGGCTAGCAAATCCTCTGATCATCGACTTATCGACGCCAATTTTAATTCAGATAGTCCCCCCTGAGGTGACATCTCGTGAATGCCAGTTCATCCGATGAGCGATGATGGAAGTTAACACTGCTACTTCGTAAGGGAGTCGCCATACTCCCTTTACGACTACCACTAGAGGGTGCATTGTACCTCCTCCCCCACCTCCGCATGTCAGGACCACAGTTTTCTCGATACTCACAACTTCAGATAGTGGATCAGTTCCTTTGATGACTTTGACCACTGTTTATTTCACTCAAAGTGCGACATGCACCCCTTTCTCGTATGAGATGACTGACTTTGACTCAAATTTAGTTCTTACTTACTCTAGTTTATAGGCCATGGGTCTAGGGGTAGGGAGCTCTAACGCTCCCTTTCAAGGATCAACCATGGGCACTATGACCCCTTTCAATGCTATTCCTTATGGTGGGGGTCATATACCTCCTCCATCCCCTTCGCTCAATGACACTTTCCAGTAGCCGATCGAGCCTAATTCTAGTTATAGCTTATTTAGTGGAGGAAATTCAGGACCTTCATCCTACATTATGTATGTGGGATCTATGTCATTCTCTTTGTTTGGTGTGTTTGGTAACAAATCTTTTTCTTTGGTTGCTTTCTCGACTGGGGGCAACCCCAACTTTGGTCAATAGAACCTCGTGCATGGTACCATTCTTTCATAGGGGGCGAGGACTGGAGTATACTCCACACAAGGTATTTGGAATCCTTGGAAGGGATTTTATAGGATTAATTGGTAAATGCAGACATAAACAGATCTCCCTAGATCCCAATGGAAACTAGAACAAAATAGAACAAAATATGTAACTCTCCCTAAGTTCTAATTATTGAGTTTACTAGTTAACAAGAGATAGACAACATACCTTTTAAATGTTGTTTCCTCTTGCCATTTTCATCTTAGCTCCACCTCAATGCTCTTGTGATATTTAATTTGGAAGGGAACACAAGCCAACCAAAGTGAAAGCAATACAATGTACTCAACAAGAACCTATGCATGTGATCAAGGAATCATGCAATAAAACAAGACTAGTTTTATGGGAGAGAAACATATTGTTGTATCATATTAAATGAAAGTGGAGATTACAACCAAAAGCCTTGATGTTGTAAGGTCCCATTTAAATGGCCCTTTTCTCCAACACACACACCTTTGCTCCAACCTTGAATGAAGAAGATCCATAATGACTTGATGAACTGAAATGAGGCTCTCAAGCATGATCTAATGCATAACTCTCCATACAATTCTTAGCCTATTCAACCTTAGCCTTTTCTATGAGAGATCCTTCTTTATATAGAGTGAAAGAGAGATGGGTGAGGATATTAGGATGATCCCACCAAATTAGAGAAGCAAGTAATATCCAAACCAATCGGAGGCCACCTCATCTTCTAGAAGATCCCCTTCTAGAACATTCGTGAAATTTGACTTTTCCCAAGCTTAAATCATCATCGCACCCTAATGCACTAGCAGCCTGCAATGACGTCGTAGTCCAGGTATGGTGCAAGATGCAACGATCAGGCATCGTCGCACCCCATGAATAAAGCAGTGTGTGAAGACCTTCCTTTATAGGGTTTTCTGGCAAATGAAATCAAATCACTTTTCTCCTGGAGAAAGTCTCTTTTTATATTTTTAGGGAACATGAACACATGTTGTCAAGTGATCACTGAGGTGACCAAAATAATGTGTAACAGAATACCCCAAAAAGTATGAAGCTGGAAATCGTGACAACCAAAATACTTTGTAGAATGTGTGTGTCAAAAACAAGGAGTGCACCGATCGGGAACCTGCAAACAATCAAGCATCTGCATAATAATATACTACTGTCCGAGCTAGGCATTCCCATACTCAGATTACAAAATGTCAAGTGAGTCATGGCCACTAAATATACATTGTGGATCCATGTCATTATGAATCGACATAGCCACCAAGAATACACTATGGATCTATGCTCTAAAGAACTCAAATTTGTATATAGCCATGAGACATACAAAGTGGATCTATGTGTCAATACAAATCATGAATACTCTGTCACAACCTGGATCAAAATGATAAGATCTAGGGTCTTCATTTATGTCGTCTCTAAGTATGAATCTAGCCATGTGATTACAGGTGTTGAAATCGAACATGGCAGAAACCACTTGATTACCAATCATTAATGAAAACCGTTAACAAGTGCGATGGAAATCACCATTGATATCAATGAATCCCAAAGTACCCTAGGACAATCCAACGAATGTGAATAAATGAGTTGAAGTCAAACACTCAATGGAATCTTCCAATCAGGGGTCAATGATGTGAACCCACTGTTGAAAGCGAAGAAACCTACCATTGAGGCATGCAAGCTCTAAGGTACCAAATGATTTCTAAGTCTTGTTCCCGGATAATGAGTTGAAGTCAACAGGAAAAGACTCGTCACATGAGGGCCTTGATTTTTCCCCCATCAATGACATGAAATATGTAACAGATTTTAGGTAGATCAGAGTATGAAGTGATTTGAAACTGACATAGGGAAGGCCGACATGGTAGAAAATTTATAACTATAGATGGCCGACTTGATAGAAGGATTGTTAAGGTTGGGCTTCTCTTGAACATATGAATGACACGAAAATGGTCTTAGCAGCATTAAGTCAAGGAGGACTCGACATATGGACATGTGGATGATCAAATGAGAGACAAATGGATTTCCCAACACAGATACAATGATGAAGGGGGGTGTCATGTTCAAGAGAGACTATTACTGCCACTAACACGAATACATAGACACATTTCTTTCCCAATTTCCCCCCACCATTTCTGGCGAGTACCTCTTTATTTTTACGCAAGGTTGAGGAAGATAAAATCTGCTTGTTGATGTAAGCTCATCCTTTGGACGAGTCCCTCGGTGTATATTTAACAAACCCTAAGAAGGAGTGGTTAGATCCCATATGGGTCTTTCAATGTTTGTTTAATGAGTCCAAAGAGAGAAAACTCATGGGTTTTTCATTTTTAGAGAGTTTGAAAAACACTTAAAGAGAACTTCACAAGGTCCTTTTTTGTAAATTAATCTGAGGAGACTGAAAAAGTGATAATATACCACTCATTAGATGTTTTATTCAAATAATTTTACGAGCATGAAAATAACAAGGTCGCTCAACAATCATTTCATGTTTAGGGAGCCTGAAAAGAGCTTAAAGGATAGTCCATAGGTTTTATTTTTTGTGTCACCATTACGAGTTCCAAAAAATGACAAAAGACTACTCAATTACATTCTCATGGTTTTACGAGCATGAGAAAGAATCAAGACTTGGTCAGAGTTTTTCTTGAAAAACCCTAAAAGGATCTGTACATGCGACAAATCTATAAAAACAAACCAAAAAGGTGGACCCTTGTTCCAACGTTTCACCTCTAGACTTTTTAATTTGCAAAAAAATCAATCACTTGCAAAGTTGTTAGGACTTTAGGGTTAGGGTAAAGAATAAAATAATATAATATTCAAATGAATAGTAATAAATGTCAATAAAATAGGTAAAAAACTACATTTCACTATTTTATTTGTAACTTCACCCAAACATTGCTCCAAACCCTCTTTTTACCTCGATTTTCAACTACAGATTGTGGAGTGCACGATTGATCATTTTGCGAATCGTCTCCGCAGAAAAGGTAATCTTCATTTCCTTCATCTTTTCATGCATTAAAATTTGATTTTCATTGGTTGAAAATGTGCTTTTGGGTTAATTTTTTGGGGTTACCCATGCACTGCGGTCATCGTAGGTGCCCTATATCGGTACCTGCGACGATCTAGGATTGTCATAGGTGACCCTATAGTTAGGGAACAACGACATGACACTGTGAAAATGCACAGGCCTGCAACGACCACAACCCAAAAATTCAAAAGATGAATCCTTAAAGGGAAAACCCCCAAGAAGTAAAATTATGTTGCTAATCTCTTTTTGTGGTTCCTTGGCAGGTCTTCCACGGTTAGGATGTTTGAATGGCGTGAGAGAGAGAATGAAGAAGAATACTACTTCACTGGGAATGACCCGAGAATAGTGATGGCCCTCCGACAGTGTGGTTTGTTGAAGTTCTTCAAGATTCAGGGTATGAGGGTCCAGCTGAGACTCCTTGAGTACTTAGTTCACATGTGGGATGTGAATGAGCAGGCTTTTCATGTGGGTTCCCACACACTTACTATAGATATTGATGATATCTACTTCCTAACAGGATTATCTTGCCGTGGATCACGAGTGACACTTACAGGTAGTAGGGGTGGCGGTGAGCCTATTACACATTATTTTGGTCACTCTAATGATGACTTTAAAAACATGTAATCATGCCCTCAAAATCATCTTTTGCTTGAGAAAAGCGACTGCTTTCCTTCTCTACAAGACTACTTTTTAGAGGGACATTGCAGGCTACCCATAGTGTACAGTGCGGAAATCAATGATTTCCGCAGGCTGCTCTATATCTGGCCTGTGGGATTTCCGCAGGCTACTATATAGACAGGGTGCGACGATGTTTGAAAGCCAAAAGAGGAAAGAGGTTCAAGAAGTTTCTAGAATAGGAATCTTCTGAAATGTGAGGTGGCGTCCGCATGGTTACGATCCTACTGACTTTTCTGATATGGTGGGATCATCCTCATCCATTTAACCACTTCTGCTTCTCCTATATAATAATGGGTTTCTCATGGAAAAGGTTAAGCACAGTTAAGCAAAGTTGAGCAAAGGATTGTTGCAATAATAAGCTGGAGATTGTGTGAAGAATATTATATTAGCTGATGCTTGGGGTCTACATTTTCCCATCAAGCTCTTTAAGATCATCTTCATGCAAATCCTAGAACAAGTATATGTGTGTGTCGAAACAAAAGACCACTAAAAGGGAACTTGCGACATCAAGGCATTTCAGTTGTATCTTCCACTTTTATTCAATATAATACAGTGGCATGTTTCTTTCCCATAAAATTATTCTCATTTTATTACATGACTCCTTGATCACATGTTTAAGTTTTCATTGAATCTATCATAGTTTCTTTCACTTTGGTTGGTTTGTGTCATTGCAGATCTGGTTTCACAAGAGCACCAGAGCGAAGCGGGAACAACAAAGATATAAGGAATCGATCTCAAAAGTAAGTCATCAAATCCTTCTTTGACAATTATATCATTGATTGTAACTTAGGGAAAGCGTCATGTCTTGTCCTATTTTGTTCTAGATCCAGGTGGATCTAGGGAGATTAGTTTATGTCCGCATTTATCGATTTATCCCATAACAAAATTGGCGACTCCACTGGGGATATGAATTGATTGTGTTTTTTTGTTGGCCATTTGCTTTTGCCTACTTTTTTTATTCTGAATTCAGTCTCTGAGTCTGTGGGAGATCCATTCAGACTCTTTGAGTTTGAAAGTTCACTCAGAGCTTTTACCATTTTCTCATAATTTCTTAATTTTCAGATGTGTCCACACTGTACCCTATACCTAGCCTACGGGAACCTTTGATTTCCACACCCTAGTTATTTGCTTCAGTGCGTACTTTCCGCACCCTGTCTGTTTCTGGCCTGCAAAAACTCTAGATTTCCGCACTGTAATGTGCTATTAGCCTACGACGACGTCTGTGAAAGTTTTTGAGTGGGGTTTTAACTTCTGTTCATGCCCAGCTTTTGATTTAGTGGGTTGGGGGGAAATTTCTTAGCCAGGATGTGACTATTTTCTCATGCTTAACACGCTGTTGATTGGTCTTCAACGATCTAACACCTCTCTTAGTCATTTTCTAGTTTTCATTTTTTTTTATTTTTGATAACAAGGGTATAATCTCTGAACTTGTATTTGAGTGCTTGTTCGATTAAAAATCTTGGATTGGATTTGAGTTTTGGATTGATTACATATTCTGGATTGCTTGATAATTGAGTGGCTATTTCTTCATTTGCATTTGGATAAATACTTTCTCGTCATTTTTTACTTTTATCTTCATAGAAAGTTTGATTTGGGTGCTTGTTGAAGGTATACGTTTTCTTGGATTACTTGTCCTTTCTCTATCATGCCCTTGGTCTGGTCTTATAAAGGAAGAGTTTGAAGTTATCCATTTTTTGACTAGTCATACATAAGAAAATTTATTGAATTTAAGGGAAGAGAACATTGAAGAACTTCATTGTTCATTGGTTGTTTGAAGTTGTGCTCATTTAAAGAAAAAGAAAGTATATATCGTAGCTTACATCATTCCATAAACACCTTCTCCCTATTGTAGATAGAATTCATTGAACAAAAATTTGTATAATTCATCTCTATTTGCATATTTTTGGGTCAAGGTCTTACACAACATCGGTTTCATTCCCGTCTCCCTCTTGAGTAACAACAACCTTTAAAATATTGCGAAAATCTAAAATTTAATTAGTAATTTTTCTAGGGCTCTTTTACACCAACATTAGCTAGGCTAGAGCATTGGAATAGGCAGTGAGACACACTCTCCAAATCACAAAACACACAATAGCATCTTGTGATAGGGAGTGTTAAACTCCATTTGCAACATTTTTTCCTAGGAAACCCTTCTCACAAAAGGGTCAAACCTGAGGTCGCATTGATATTAGAAGAGTTACTCACCCTCCTTTGTTGATCTCGGTGTAGATATTGTGTGTATTATGGGGGTCACTTGAAGGTATACCCAAAATGATGATTGGAAGCCTCTCAAGTTGATTTCGGGCTAGATACCCTACCCTTGCACATGGATCAAAATGTCGACTGTCTCCCCAGGAATCATCGTTGTTTTTGGTAGCCTTAGTTGCCTATCTTCTTAGGGTCTTACACAAGGTGGTTGTGGAGGGGCAAGTCTCCATGGTACTTGGAATCGACGTTGGCCAGTCTCACTCAGGCTCCTTGGAGGGTATACCCACGATTATGTGTGGGAGCTTGCACCAGGGTGTAAATCCATCAAGCAGGTCGTCAACGTAATTTTTCCACCCTCTCCCAGCCCCTTCTTGTCTCAACTTCGCAACGTTGGATTTCATCACCAACTAGTGACTTCGAAATTAGAAGGTTTTGTTTGATTGGTTTTGATCCCTAGATTCTACTAGTGAGTGTTGTTTGTTTACATAGTTGGTCATAGATGTTTTCTGTAAAAATTTTGGTTCAACCAATATTGACCCTCCATGTCGTTCGCATAGGATGCAAGGACTACCTTTGGAAGATCCAGAATTTTCTCAACCCTTTCCCCCTAACCCACCAAAGGAATCTTCTCAACAGAGTGAAATCCAGAACCACATACCTTCACAGCCGAAAAGAATCGATTCTTTAGAGAGATTTTGAATTGTTTCTAATTCTCTAGAAGCTTTCCACCTACCTCTTGGATACGAGAGACGTATTCTCCGACTCAATTCGTCCAGACAACTTGTTGTTGACACTTCTGGATTACCTACCGAACTTCTTGCCAGCCTTGAAAACGAGGATCCTTTTTGGACCACTGACATATTGTTGTTGGGTAAATCTTCCTATAGACTAGCATTAAGGGTTCTGTAATGCATGAAAAAATGACCTAAAGTCTCCTACTTTTTGCTATTATCCCAATCATAAACCCCATTATTTATATGTAAATACAATTATAAAAGGATCAATTCACTATACCTTGACTTCCACGTTTGTTGTAGATCCTTTCGCTTTTGGTCGCTCTTTGATTGCAAGTTTCCTCCTAAAGATGACCTTCATTCACAAACAGACAAACAAAGAACTCCAAGCATGCATTTGATCCATGAAATAATGGGTTAGAGATTCTATCAAAATATAATCAATATTAAACATTAAAAACCTCATATGGCGGGACAGGAAAAGTAATTCTTTTATTAATCTCACAAGAATACCTTACAATTGTGAGATCGACCACTACTCTTCGAATTTGGTCTTGGGCTCCTCTTCAATTGTACTCCAACTACTCTCATATATGCTTCTCTTCACACAATAGTTGCAAAAGGTTCGGGCAACAGGGAATGTAAAATCGAGTAGAGTTTCTTTACTATTATATTTCTCTTCTTAGATGGGACCCCTACCCCTTCTTTTATAGGCTAGAAAGGGCTAGGTATTTGGTTGAGTGACTGGCTATGAGCTGTCAAACAATCTAGGTAACTTACCCGAAACTGTGTGTTTTGTCACCAACTTTCTATTTTTCATGCTTTTCTAGGTATACGCGGGTTGTAGTGGGTCAGCTAGCGTATACCCGCATGAAGTAGTGGAGTAGGGTGTGTATGCCTTCAAAAGGGGTGTTTTTAAGAAGCTGTTCAATAGTGTCTTGGAAAAAGATGTAAAATGAGATGGCTTGATGCCAGGTAAGAATATCTGGTGCAATTTAGGGTTATAACAGATGCCCCCTAATGTGTGAGGTCAAAAGAGAATCTTATGGCCAAAATACAATAACAATATTCACTAATCATACGAAACAAGTGATCCCAGGGACCAGAATTCGGGAGGTGCCATCTGCAAAATAACAATTTGTCTCACCGAGGTGGGCATACCCACGCTCAGGATGAAATAAAATCATGGTTTCCAACCAAATACACTGTAGATCCATGTCATATAACTATATAAAGTGTAGCCATGAGAAATACATAGCGGATCTACATCTCGAAATAAAAAATATATACATGTATAGTATTCATCTTATAGAAGCTAATAAGGCATAATGGTTGGAGATGAGGTCTTCAAATCTCGAGCACCAACTTCAAAATCTTCATAACTCGGGTAGGAGTGTAATATGAGTGTACGACTTCACTACCCAGAGGTCTTCGACGACTCGTCGAGAATGGACTAGAGAATCTTGATGATCGGGATGAATTCTTAAGTGATTTTGAACAAAGACTTGATTGGGCTTTCAAGATGGTCGGGCATGAGGGCAAGAGACAAATTGCAGAAGGCCCGACTCAATCTTGGTAAAACATTCCTTTGGAAAATAGCACAATAGATGATGAGACTCATGCATCATGGAATTGACATAAGTTCACGATGCAGGGGGCAACACAAACTCTCCAAATGTTTGGAAGAATAACTAGACAGAGGAGGACACAACTCTATGTAGCGAGAAAAAATTCCTAAGGTCATATTACATCCCAGGGCTTGACAAACAAACAAACGGATGTGCTTTGTCCAAGGGAGACTTATTGTGCTGTCAATAAAAGAAAATACTTTTCCCTTCCTCTTTTTGGGGTGTATTTGATTTTTTTTGTCTTTTTCAAAGAATAAAGAATACTACATTACAATGGAGGAACGAGTGTCGCAAACATACTAGTTCTAGGTGCAAGGACCAGACTGATGTTCAAAGAAAAGAGACATACTTGGAAAAATCCCTCCAGGGGTGAAGGTGTCAAGACGCAAAAGGAAAAGTGCTACAAGGCTTGCGTTATAAGGCATGCTTCAGATGGTTTAGTTGAGAGCAACATGGAGCCGACATTAGGCCAAATACATAGGAATGCAAATGTGGTTAACAAGACACAATGATAACATCCTTTGATGTAATTTTAACGATCCTAGAGAAGGTAAGCTCAGTGTTTTTAATTTTTAGAGAGTCTGAAAAAATGTAAAAGGAGACTCTACTGGGGTACCTTTTTCAAAGGTAGTCTAGTTGGATCGGAAAAGGGGTAAACTAGCACCGAAAAGATGTCTACTCAATATCATTTTAACGAGTGTGACAAAGACAAGATCACTCGACCATATTTTCATTTTTAAGGAGTCTGAAAAGAGATTAACTATGGACTCCATATGGGATGTTCTTCTGGACCATTTTAATGAGTGTGAAGGAACAAGGTCACTCGATGATCTTTTCAATTTTAGGGAGTCTGAAAAGAGCTTAACTATGGACTCCGTGGGGGTTTCATTTTCGTAAATTTAGTCCCTTAGGCCCGAAAAAGGGGTAAAATTATACCTGAGGATACTCTTCTAGAGAAGCAAGGATGCTAGAGTATACCTTTGCTTGTATAGTTGACCATCTGGACCAAAAAAGGGGTAAACTACCGCCGGATAGACGTGACTTCAAATTTCACTTTAGCGAGCGTGAAAGGCCACAATATCGCTCGACAATATTTTCATGTTTCGAGGGTCTGAAAAGGGATAAAAAGGAGACCCGTTGTGTTTTTGTGAGTCTCAGGGGTGAGATCAAGAGTGGTAATGAATCATGCAAATGAGGCTCAAACTCGTAATCAGAAAAAACTAATAAGGACTCTCAAGCCTATAGTCATTAGTGATGACATGGATGCCAAAATGAAACTAGGATCTACCTAGGGCATCCATGTTAAGGTAGGATCTACCACTAAATTACGACACTTCCAAAGAAGCAATGAGGGTTCCGTGTCACAACTTGGTGGGGTTGATCCTATGGCGTGGTGATAAAGACAATGAGATGTAGAAAGTGGAGGTGGAATCCTAACTTAAATGCAACAAGTTGGAAAAAACAATTTTTTACCAAAGGAGCTTCAAAAAGACCCAAATCTCCAAAATGTTTCCCAATATCCTAAATAACGCTTATCATGACAATCCATAGAAAACTCCTGAACCATACTAAATGATTTTCAATTTAGAAAAATCGACAAAAGGGGCCAAAAAATGACAAAAAGGGGCAAAAAAATCTATAAATAGAAGCTGGCAGCTCATTATCACCATTGTTAATTGAGGAATTGTCTGTGGAGCCAAAAATACCCCTTTGTCAAAAGTGTTGATTCCAGGATCTTCGGTGGATGGAATGAGGTTCTGATTGGACCAAGTAAGTACATACTAACCCCCCTTGCATTTCAATACTTCATTTATGTTTTTTTTTTTGGGGGGGGGGCGTTGACCTTTAAAATGGTCGGCCCTACATATATGTGGGTTGTATTAGGATAGCCAGCGTATGCCCATGTGTAGAGAAAATACTACATGTGGGCATATGTGACTGTCTTCATTACAACCCACGTATACCCTCCCACATTTGAAAATTTTTAACAAATGCAAAGGCTAATCCATCCTGAACTTGTCATTTGCAGGATGTATGTTCACTGGAGAGAGAGAGAGCATGAGGATGTTGATATGTTGGTCGGAGAGGACCATGCTTCTATCGCTGCATTGGCACAATGCAGTTTACTGAAATTCTTTCAGTGTCCTTTTATGCGAGCACAACCGAGGGTACTGAATGCCTTGATAGATTACTGGCACCCGCATGCGGAAGCATTTATGATAGAGGGACATTCGTTGACTCCAAGGACTTGTTGGGTATGTGTTATATTCTTTTCATGTGTGTGTGTGTGGGTGCGTCAGATACGACAACTGCGTCTGATGATCCCTTCACCTAGATAGTGGATTTTTCTATTTTTAGTTGATTTTGCTATTTTTAGCTGATTTGTAAATTAATCCCGAATTAAGGGATTAGGGGTTTGGCATCTACAGAATACCTAAAAACATTGTATATATTGTATGGCGAATGATGAAATTTGATATAATGAAAATAAGAAAGGTTTTCGTGGTTGAGGGTTTCCGGTAAAAATCTCTGTGTACTTTGTGTATGAGCCATTGATTAATTTTTGTATTGCTTAAGAATCTATATGCATTGCTTTACTTCGCAGGTTTAAAACTTACATGTGGTATCAGAACACGTTTTTGGCTTCAGAGGGACGCCTTTGTTGCTGAGGGTTTGTCTCGGTCTTGATAGATCAAGTTTATCTTGGGTCTGTGATAAACCTGGGTT
>CBVK0100184596.1:0-16561 GCA_900067695.1 Picea abies
CTCGTCACCAGAACTCCCGAGTTCCCGACTACCGATTTCCCGAAATGGGTAATCTCTCGACACGTAGTCTCCCGAAATCGGTCGGTCTACGACTACTTCGGGGTTTCCACCATGGAACATTCCGATCTCTCGTCACCATAACTCCCGAGTTCCCGACTCCCGATTTCTCGAAATGGGAAATATCATGACACGTGGCCTCCTTTAATCGAATGACCCAAATCTATTTCGGGGCTTTCGCCCTTATCCACTGGGGGTTTAACCCTCAGGTATCTCCTGACAGATCCAATGGCTGTCAGGTTTTCCAACCGAGATCCGATGGCTCGGATAGGTTCCTAACTTGTGCATTCTTCCCCGACTTCTTGGACGGGGAAAAAAATCAACGGTCCAGATGTTCTCATGGACCTCGGGGATCTACGATCCCAATTTTGTCGCTATCCATGAAGGTACATAAAGACAAGGTGGTAAGGCATTTAACATCCTACTTTCTCCTACCAAATCTAACAATCATGAGTGACCACAGATTTCCCGACAGGATCTCGTCTGTCGATCAACACCTATCAAGGTTAAGGTACTTATATTTCTAGCTTCTTCTTCTTATCTGACAGTCGTGAGTGACCACAGATCTCCCGACGGGATCTCGTCTATCGATTTGACACTTATCAGGGATTTCTTAAGGCCTTGCGCCTTCACGTCCTCCTTCCAGGTTCTTGATGATGTTTTCAAGGAGGGTATCTCTATGGGAAGGTTTACCTAGGGTATTATCTACAGTAGATAAGGGTATCTCTCTCCCGAGAACCAAGCGTGAAGTTTGAATTAGATCAGTTTGCATATAAACAACAATTTAAGAGAGCATAAGCCACAAGTAGTCTTTCCATATAAACATACAACTACCAGTATTGATCAAGACACCATACAGACATTCTTATAATGAAGTCATTCACGATTTCATAGCTTATGATCATAAATGTCAGCATACATATATTTCAAGATGTCAAAGGCAAAACACTTATCAGAAAGTAACACTAGGGGTTATGCAACTGCTGAGAGGGGTGCTCGTTTCCACCCAACCGTAGGCTCAGTGAATCCCAGTGGATTTACAACTAGCCACCCCCGAGCTGAGACCACGATGCTGCGAGACTACGTCTCTATTTTACAGTGACCAGGAGCGAAGGTTACTCTCCTTCCTCTCTGCTATCACTCACTCTGCATATCGCCAGAGTTCTCTTGCTCCCCTCACATCTGCCCCAATCGCTTCTCCCCCACACCTTATCCTCTTGCGAGGTTGCGTGTGGCGTGGTTTCCCTCGTGTTGGTTAGGCCTGACGGCTCTACAGATGGGCGGTTCACCTCCCCATCCCTCATTAATTCTTGAGGAGCCATCTACCTACCAGCCTGCGAGACATTAAATTCAGGGCCAACGAGCCGCTTTTGGTTCTCTGGGCCAGTGAAGTCCAAATACGGTATTGATTTTCGGTGGAAGTTAATGCCACCTTTCCAGGTGCCTTCCACTGCCTTTCTGCAACCATCCTGGTCTCTTTTTCAGCATATCCCCTCTCAGGAGTCCTGCAATATAAATTCATAATATTATTCACATTCATCGACCTTTTCCACAAGGTCCATTCACATCACATATTCACATTTCTGAGTTTGCCACAATTCTTGGCCAGTCCAGTTATTTTTTAAAAACTGGGGGAAACTGGGTGTTACAATTCCCTCCCCCTTAAAGGAACATCGTCCTTGATGTTCTTATCTTTTAACATGAATTGCATGTACATAAGTAAACAAAATCGGATATGCCTATCTCATGGCATCCTCCATTTCCCATGTAGCCTCATCTGGGCCAAAATGTCTCCACTGCACCTTTACATGTGTAATGGTTCGGTTCTGGAGTGGGGTTTCCTTTCTGTCCAATATGCATTGGGGTTCTGGTAGAAATTCTCCCTCCGGTTCCACCTGGATCACAGACGAGTCAATTATATGATTAACATCATGTACATATTTATTCAATAATGAAACATGGAAAACATTATGTGCTTTTACTGTGGGAGGAAGTGCTAGCCGATAGGCTACAGGTCCCGCTCTATCTAGAACCTCAAAGGGTCCACAATACCGGGGTACCAACTTGGCACAAGCTCCCATTTTCAGGGAACTCCTTCTGGGCTTAATTCTGAGATATACATGGTCTCCCATTTTGAACTCTCTTGGAGTTCTCTTTTGGTCAACATAACTTTTCTGTCGGTTCTGAGCGACCTTCAGATTTTATTTTATCTGAGTCACTTGCCGTTCCATTTCTTTCAACATGTCGGGTCCAAAAGAAATCCTATTTACAGGATTACTCCAGCTGACTGGAGTATTACACGGCCTACCATAGAGGACCTCAAAGGGACTCATCTTTAGGGATGCTTGGTAGCTGTTGTTGTAGGCGAATTCTACCAATGGTAGGTAGTCTTCCAATTTTCTGGGTTGATGCATTACATGCATCCTTAACATATCCTCTAATATTTGATTCACTCTTTCTGTCTGTCCATCGGTTTGAGGGTGATAGGTGGTGCTAAACAACAATTTGGTCTCTAAACCAGCCATCAGTGATTTCCAAAAATTGGAAGTAAATTTTGTGTCTCTGTCAGACACTATCTCTTTCGGCATACCGTGCAGTTTGAATACCTCTTTCATGAATACCTGGGCGATATCTATCGCCTTGCAGGTGGATTTGACGGGGATGAAATGAGCAGACTTGCTCAGTTTATCCACCACTACCATAATGGCGTCATTCTGTTTGGTTGAAGTTGGCAATCCAGTGATAAAATCCATGGAGATGGTTTCCCATTTCCATTCTGGGATGGGTAAAGGGTGTAATAGTCTTGCTGGGTGTCGATGTTCTACTTTAACTTGTCGGCATTCTATGCATTGGACCAAATATTTGGCTATATCTTTCTTCAATCCGGGCCAATAAAATTGTTTCTGGGTGGCAGTGATCATTTTCTGGTATCCTGGGTGACTAGTATATGGTATTTTATGTAGTTCATCCATCATGAACCTCTTCAAGTCATCACAATTTGGAATGTACAGTCTATCTCTGTAAGTGAGCAGACCTCCTTCGATCATCTGGTAGCCTTCATATTTTTCTCCAGCGGGTTCTTACTGTAGGTATAGGGTCACAGTCTGAACGAAGGGATCTGTCTCCTCTGCATTTCTGACTCTGTTCTTGACATCTGTCTCGCAGGTACTCACCGTTGCCAGGTGAATTATTTTCATGCTTCTGCTAAGGGCATCGACCACCCTATTTTCCTTCCCTTTAATGTGTTTGATTGCAAAATCAAATTTGCTAAGGAGGGCCATCCATCTAGCTTGTCTAGCATTGAGCTTCGATTGGTCAAACAAATACCGCAATCCACAGTGATCTGTCATAAGTACAAATTTTCTTCCCAAGAGGTAAGTACATTTTCAAGGCATGCACTATGGCAGCCAGTTCTAGATCATGAGTCACATAGTTGACTTCATGTTAGTTTAATTTTCGGGATTCATAACAGATCACACTTCCTTTCTGCATAAGGACTCCTCCGAGCCCTTCCTTACAGGCATCTGTGCACACAAGGAAGTCAACTTTTGGGTTAGCGATTTTCAACACGGGTGCATGGGTCAGTAGATGTTTCAGGGTTTGGAATCTTTCTTCACATTTTTGTGTCCACAGGAATTTTTTCCCCTTCTTCTTGAGGGCAGTGATTGGACAACCAATCTTGGAGAATCCTTTTATAAATCTCCTATATATCCCGCTAATCCCATAAAGGATCTGATGTCTGAAACATCCTTTGGGGTAGGCCATTCCATGATAGACCTGATCTTGTCAGGATCTACTGCTACCCCTTCCTCGAACAAAACATGTCCCAAGTAATGAATTTGCTTCTGAAAGAAGTCACATTTGCTGAATTTAGCATAGAGCTGATGCTCTCTTAGCACTTGCAATACAAGTCTAATATGCTCTTCATGTTCTTCTCTATTCTTAGAGTAGTTTAATATGTCATCAATAAAAACTAGTACAAATTTATCTAAAAATTTACTGAGTACATTGTTCGTTAAGCACATGAAAGTGGCAGGGGCATTGGTTAACCCAAATGGCACTACCACAAACTCATAGTGACCATACTGTGTCCGGAAAGCGGTTTTATGGATGTCTTCACCCTTGATTCGGACTTGATGGTATTCCGACCTCAAGTCAATCTTTGAGAAAATAGACACACCTCCCAACTGATCGAAAAGATCATCGATCCTGGGCAAGGGGTACTTGTTCTTTATGGTTACTTTATTGAGTTGTCTATAATCTATGCACAGTCTAAGGGTGCCATCCTTCTTTTTCACAAACAGGACTGGTGCTCCTCATGGGGACATGCTGGGTCGAATATAACCCTTATTGATCATTTCTTTCAATTGCAATTTGAGTTCCACTAACTCAGGTGTGCTCATCCGGTAGGGTGTCCTAGACACCGGCACCGCTCCTAGTGCGAGCTCTATCAAGAAGTCAATGTCTCTTCTTGGAGGTAGACCCGGTACCTCTTCCGGAAACACATCTTTGTATTCTCTTAGGATAGGGTGTTCATCAGGGCTTGGTTTATCACCCTTGATTGTTTTCAACACCTATATTGCATGTATGGGACACCCTTTTCGACAATACTTTCTCATTTGCAGAGCTGATATTTGCCTCACCGAGACCGGTTTTCGGATCCCTTGGAGGGTTATCCTTTTTCCTTCTTTTCTCACACATTCTACGGTTTTATGGTAACAATCCAGTTTGTCTTTATGGGCGGCCAGCCAGTCCATACCAATCAACAGATCGTATGATCCCAGGGGTAATACATTAAGGGTTGCTTGGGTGGGGAATTCACCCAACATTAATTGGCAGGCTGGTATGACCTCTTCTACCCTTCTTTTGGTGCTAGTGGCTAACTGTACCAACTATGGCTTGGTTTGTTTTTGTGGCTATAGCTTACACTTATCAACAACTCTAGGGGTTATATAACTCAAATTTGAACTAGGGTCAATCAAAACAGACACAAGATGGTTGAAAATCATACCTTCTATTTCCACCACTGAAGCTTGGTGGTCAACTTGGTTATTATCCAAGGCTGCATAAATCTGCGACACACTCCCTGCCACATCATTGACTGTGATAGCTTCCTGAATGTTATAAACTTTTTGAATGTTCTGTTGTTGGCGTGGAAAATTTCTCAGGAGATGCTCTTCTCCGCAACCCCAACATTTCAAAGGTTCTCTCTTTGGGTTATCAGTCTTCATTGGTATAGGTCCAGAAGTTTTATTTCCGTTCGATAAGGGAAAGTTCTGCTGGAGTGCACTCCGGGCTGGAAAGTTCATTCTGGGGTTCTTCTTGTAGTTCTTAAATTCTGAGGATTTGATCCCCTTTTTCTGAAATCTTGAACCACTCTTTTGTTTCTAGTCTCCACGAGACTCTGCCCGATGTCCATATTGTTCATGAAAATATGTTGCCTTTCAAATAGTGTCTTCTAAGGTCTTTGGCTCATCAAATTCAATTCGGTTCTGGTATTCCTTGGGTAGCCCACCGATGAAGCGTTGCACCTCCGCCTTCTCTGCCTTGATGTAGGGTACATATCTAAATAAGTCGAGGAATTTGTTGACATATTCCTCTATAGTGAGTTGCCCCAGTTTGAGTTCATAAAACTCTTTAGCCTTCTCGTCGAAATATTTTTTCAAAAAATACTTCTTCCGGAAGTACTTCTTAAACTGTTTCCAGGACAGGTCCTCCTCGCAGACCCCTTTCATATTCTTAAGATCTTCCCACCAGATGGAAGCTTTTTCGTTCAGATTGAAAGTGGCCACTTGTTATAACCCTAAATTGCACTATTCCTGCTTACCTGGCATCAGGCCTACTCATTGCCTTTCCTTGCCAAAGCCATGCTGAACAAACTCTTCAAAAACCTCCTAAATCAAGCAACCCGCGCCCTAACCTAACACTGGGCGCATTGGGACGCTGGCAGACCTTCTGCAGGGTTTCCACCATGGAACATCCCGATCTCTCGTCACCAGAACTCCCGAGTTCCCGACTCCCGATTTCCCGAAATGGGTAATCTCTAGAAATCGGTTGGTCTATGACTACTTCGAGGTTTCCACCATGGAACATTCCGATCTCTCATCACCAGAACTCCCGAGTTCCCGACTCCCAATTTTCTGAAATGGGAAATCTCATGACACGTGGCCTCCTTTAATCGGATGACCCAAATATATTTCGGGGCTTTCGCCCTTATCCACTGGGGGTTTAACCCTCGGGTATCTCCTGACAGATCCAATGGCTGTCGGGTTTTCCAACCGAGATCCGACGGCTCAGATAGGTTCCTAACTTGTTCATTCTCCCCCGACTTCCTGGACAGGGAAAAAAATCAACGGTCCAAATGTTCTCATGGACCTCGGGGATCTACGATCCCGATTTCGTCGCTATCCATGAAGGTACATAAAGACAAGGTGGTAAGGCATTTAACATCCTACTTTCTCCTACCAAATCTAACGGTCATGAGTGACCACAGATTTCCCGACGGGATCTCGTCCATTGATCAACACCTATCAAGGTTAAGGTACTTATCTTTCTAGCTTATTCTTCTTATTCGACGGTCGTGAGTGACCACAGATCTCCCGACGGGATCTCGTCCATCAATTCGACACTTATCAGGGATTTCTTAAGGCCTTGCGCCTTCACGTCCTCCTTCCATGTTCTTGATGATGTTTTCAAGGAGGGTATCTCTATGGGGAGGTTTACCCAGGGTATTATCTACGGAAGATAAGGGTATCTCTCTCCCAAGAACCAGGCGTGAAGTCTGAATTAGATCAGTTTGCATATAAACAACAATTTAAGAGAGCATAAGCCACACATAGTCTTTCCATATAAACACACAACTACCAGTACTGATCAAGACACCATACATACATTCTAGTAATGAAGTCATTCATGATTTCACAGCTTATGATCATAAATGTCAGCATACATATATTTCAAGATGTCAAAGGCAAAACACTTATCAGAAATTAACACCAGGGGTTATGCAACTGCTGAGAGGGGTGCTCGTTTCCACCCAACCGTAGGCTCAACGACTCCCAATGGATTTACCACTAGCCACCCCCAAGCTGAGACCATGATGCTGCGAGACTGCGTCTCTGTTTTCCAGTGACCAAGAGAGAAGGTTACTCTCCTTCCTCTCTGCTATCACTCACTCTGCATATCGCCAGAGTTCTCTTGCTCCCCTCGCGTCTGCCCCAATCGCTTCTCCCCCACACCTTATCCTCTTGCGAGGTTGCTTGTCGCGCGATTTCCCTCACGCTGGTCAGGCCTGACGACTCTACGGATGGGCGGTTCACCTCCCCATACCTCATTAATTCTTGAGGATCCATCTACCTACCAGCCTGTGAGACATTAAATTCGGGGCCAACAAGCCGCTTTTGGTTCTCCGGGCCAGTGAAGTCCAAATACGGTATTGATTTTCGATGGAAGTTAATGCCACCTTTCCAGGTGCCTTCCACCGCCTTTCTGCAGCCATCGTGGTCTCTTTTTCAGCATATCCCCTCTCAGCAGTCCTGCAATATAAATTCATAATATTATTCACATTCATCGACCTTTTCCATAAGGTCCATTCACATCACATATTCACATTTCTGAGTTTGCCACAGTTCTTGGCCAGTCCAGTTATTTTTTACAAACTAGAGGAAACAGGGTGTTACAAATGGGTAATGGTTGTAGCAAACCAGCTGGGTGTCTATACTCAACCTTTACCTTTTGACATTCCAAACATCTGGCAATAAAATCAACAACCTCTTTCTTCATGCCTGGCCAATAATATTGGCTTTTGACCGTTGTAATAGTTTTCTGATATCCCGGGTGCCCAACATAAGGTACATTATGCATTTATCTCAATATCAGATTTTTCAATTCCTAAGAATTATGCCCTTGTACATGGGAATTTCATCATTATCTAGCTTATATTCCTCAATTTTCTGTTGTAAATTACCTTGCTGTAATTTTCCTACTAATTCCTTGTATTGCAAATCTAATTTGGCAGCCTATATAATTCTATCTTTCAAATATGATTGGTACATGCTAATGGCTATAACATGCAATTCATGCACTTTTCTGTTTAGTGCATCAACCACTTTGTTCTCTTTCCCTTTGATATGCTTTATATCAAAGTCATATTCACTTAAAAATTTTAACCATCTGTTTTTCCTAACATTTAGAGTTGGATGATCAAATAAATATTTCAGACCATTATGGTTTGTTCTTAGATCAAACTTTTTCCCCATGAGGCAGTGTCTCCATTTCCTCAAGGCATGCACTATGGATGCTAACTCCAAATCATGCAACTTCCTTGATTCATAACATATAAGAAACCCATTTTGACTGAGGACCCCACCAAGTCCCTCTTTACATGCATCTGTTCATACAATGAAGTCTTCATTTGGGTCTGCAATCCTTAGTATTGGAGCACTTGTTAATAATTGTTTCAAGTGTTGGAAACTCTTTTCACAATCCAATGTCCACTGAAACTTCACACCCTTTCTTTGCAAGGAAGTGATTGGGTGTGCAATCTTTGAGAATCCTTCAATAAATCTCCTATAGTATCCTGCAAGGCCCATGAATGATCTCACCTCTGTCACATTCTTTGGTGCTGACCATTCTCTAATGGCTTCTATCTTCTCAGGATCCACTGCTATCCCATCCTTTGAAATGATATGCCCCAAATAATGAATTTGCTTCTGATAAAATGAGCACTTGCTCAACTTGGCATACAACTGATGCTCCCTTAATACTTGCAACACCATCCTCAAACGATGTTCATGCTCTTCCTCTGATTTATAATATATAAGAATGTCATCCAAAAAGACAATGACAAACTTGTCTAAATATTCTTGGAAAACACCATTCATTAAGCACATGAAAATAACTGGTGCATTTGACAACCCAAATGGCACCACTGTGAACTCATAATGACCATACCTTTTCCTGAAGACAGTCTTTCTGATATCTTCCTCTTTAATCCTTACCTGATGGTATCATGACCTGAGATCTATCTTTGAAAAGATCTTTTCATCCTTCAATTGATAAAAAAGATCATCAATCCTTGGCAGAGGATACTTGTTCTTAAAAATCACTTTATTCAATTATCTGAAATCAATACAAAATCTTAATGTTCCATCTTTCTTCTTCACAAACAAGACTGGGGCACCCCAAGGTGACACAGTTGGGCGTATATACCCCTTCTTCAGAAGTTCTTCAAGCTGCATTTGCAACTCCTTCAGCTTTGGTGTACTCATTCTGTAAGGAGTCTTTGACACTGGAGATGCTCCTAACATTAAATTTATAGATAAATCAATATCTCTCTTTGGGGGTAGTCCTGGTACCTCCATGAACACATCTTCAAAGTTTTCCAAGACTGCACAATCTTTCAAATTTGGCATCTTATCTGTAGGTGTCTCTTCCATATGTGCTGCAAACATTTGACACCCTTTTCTGTAACATTTCTTTAGCTACAATGCTAAAATTTCTGGGAAGGTTACTACCCTGGGAATTCCCTGCACCTTCCTTAGGCTCTCTTCCTCATCAAAGGAAGCAAAGGCCTTGTTATGATAGTCTATGATGGCATGATGCTGGTCCAACCAATCCATCCCAATTAGACAATCATAGGAACCTAAAGGCAAGATGTTCAAATCTTCCATAGTGTTCAGTCCATTCATGTCCATAAGACATGACTTAACCATCTCATTAAATTTTCTTTTGGCTCATGTGGCCATTTGCACCAACCAAGGTTTTCCATGCTTGCTTCTTGGCAAATGCAAACTTTCCACCATCTTAGGATCTATATAACTATGACTAGCTCCTGAATTAATTAAAATAACAATGGTTTGGTTGTTGATCATACCTTCCACTTCAATCATATGTGATTGATACTCTACTTGCTTGTTGTCCATGGTTGCATAGATCCTTGACACATTTCTACCCATGTCCTCCATTGTTTCAGCTTGCTGTACATTGTGAACAGTCCTCCCTTTTTCACCTCTATGAGGAAAATTTTTGAACATATGATCCCCTTTACAACCCCAACATTGAATAGGTGGTTGCCTTGGCCTTTGACCCCCTGTTTAAATCACTCCGGGCTCTCTAGGAATTGGCTGTCCCTGAGGATTATTTATGAAGAATGGTGGCTTAGACCCCTTCTTCCTTTGATCCATCTTGAACTTCTTTTTGTCTTCCCAATATTTTTGGAAAGTTGGCCTTGCTTTCTGCTGATCATAAAGGCATTTAGTTGTGCTTATGGTTGCCTCCAATGTCTTGGGATCATCATACTGTATTTTGTCACTAATTAATGATGGCAATACACTCAAATACCTTTGAATCTTAACTGTCTCATCCTTTATGAAAGAGACATACTTCAGAAGTTCTAAAAACCTTCTCTCATATTCATCTATGGTCATACTTCCAATCTTGAGTTCAAAGAACTCTTTCATTTTCTTGTCATAGTATCTCTTAGTTAAGTATTTCTTCTCAAAATACTTCTTGAATTCCCTCCAAGTAACACTTTTCTCTTTAATGTGCTGCACTTGCACAAGCTGATCCCACCACATGGATGCCTTTCCCTTGAGTTGATAGATAACAATCCTACCTTCTACATGAGAAGAATAATTATGTAATTGAAAATACTTTCTAATGCCCAACAACCATGTCTCTGCATATTCATTCTTTTTTTGCTCACCATCAAATGCAGGAGGTTTGATTTTGTTCATTTCTCCTTGTAGCTCATCCACCCCAGACCCCTTATGATTTCTAAAAAGGGATGGACTTGATCTGCTATGTGATGTCTTATTGGAATGCCTCGGGGAGTGGTGGTGATGTCTTCTAACACTTCTTGTTCTTGTTTTCTCATCAGGAGCCCTGTGACTTCTTGATTTGCTTGAACCACTCTCCTTATCCGACTTCTTTTCAATTCGGTTCAAGCTCTACAATAACTTCATGTTGAATTCATCCTGTTTCTCCTTGGATCTCATAAGCCTTTCATTATCATCTTTATGGTTTTGGACATCCTTCTGCAAATTTTTGATGGTCTCTGCCATATTCATGTTTTCATCCCTTCCTTCTCCATGTCCATTGGAGTTTGTTCCTTCAATGTCCAAATGGACATCCATCCCTCTATTCTCATCCTCTTGAATGTAAGTCCCCTGTGCCTCTTCCATTCCTCTAGAATCTATGTTGATCTTGATCTGATATATTTGTTTTTAACTTTGCAAAATGTGCAGCCAACAAAACTTTGTCAGGCTAATTGTTTCAATAATTTCATGAAAATCTGAACCATTCTGGTTCAATAACATATATCAGAATTATTTATTTTGATTCCTTGGAAATTTGAATGCTCAGATTGATTTTATAAGTGAATATTTTTATTCCACTTTCCAACACCTTTCCAACGCCTACTCCCATGCTCAATTCTGAGTCTTGAGCAGAAAGTTATGGTTATTTGAAAATTGTCCATTATTTTTTCTGTTCATTTTTCAACTTGGCGCAACTCTGCGCTGTAATATGCATTTTTACTCGTACTTATTTGAAATTTTTGTAAGAGCTCAATTATGTTTCCTTATATAAATATTATGGACACTCTGTCCAAGTTTCACCTTTTTCTGGGTTCTTGGTTGGTAGTTACAGCTTGCTGAAATTCCAGGCCAATTTATGATTTTGGTCTAGAATGCTACAGGTGCCTTATTTTCCATATTAAAAATTTTTAACATGCCCAAAAATTTAATTAAACTCTGGGAATGTCTTCTAGGGCTCAATATCTTTCCATTGACTACTCCTACGCCTCAATCTAATTCCGGAGCAGAAAGTTATGGTTCTTTAAAGTTAGATGGGTCTTAAAATTTACCCTTCACTGTTTGTGTTGTAACTTTCTCATAAAAGCTCTGTTTGACGAACGATTTATTCCAAGATCTTTTATTTGAGTTGGAGAGACAAAGTGTGCCAAAACACACTCTATTCTCGTGGTTTTTGCTTTGCTAAAAACGCTCTTAAGGGCCTAAAAAACGCGCTGCAAAAAGATGACGTTCAAATGATATAAAACGTCGCAAAAAATCGTTGGTTTTCTGCTGTTGTTCACCCTTCAAACAAATTCACGCGCACAATTTTCAACCTGTCCACCCATATTTACCATGCGCAACAACATCACAAGGTAAATCATGTTTCGCGCACCTATAAACACTATGCATCTCTTCTTTGTCACACAATTAACTGCGCACTACTTTTGTGTCACACACCAATATCTACCGCGTGCAGTTTTTGTGTCACGCGCTAATATTCCACGTGCATTGTACTCTATGCATTGAACCATTTCATCGTTTAGTGCGTCTCCACCGCGCACCAAAACTCTGGGTGCACCACTAATTAAATTGTCGCGCGACAACATATACCCACATTGCGCGTGCACCAACAAAACTCCTCTGCGCTCTGCCAACACTGTGCACACCACACGCGTCATTATTATGTGCATGCACACCGTGCAATGCTAAATTTATCACGTAGTCCTGTACACCAACATTTTTCCCCGTGATGCCGAAATTTAGCGCGCACACCCGCACACTAACATTTTTCCGCACGACACCAAAATTTAGCACGCACACTTGCACACCAACATTTTTTTTCTACGCGACACCAAAATTTAGCGCGCGCACCAGCACGCCAATATCTTGCCATGCAATGCCGAATTTTACCTATCACAAGCTTTTCATTGCACATCATGCATTTTTAGTGCACCCACCTGTGCACATTCATTTTTATGCGCATCAATTCCTCGTGAATTCTGCTGTAGAAATTGGGGATTTTGGCTTAACTTTTTCCCCAATTTACCATCGACATTCTGCAACCACAAAATTTTTCCAATTTCACCTCGATAACACTAGTTCAACCTATGCAACAACAAATCGTTGTAAGTTGACATTTCTAGAATGAATTTATCTAATATCAATTCGTGAATTGAGAATTTTAACCACTAAACTCGCTCCATCTGTCATGGCTTCACTGTAACTTCAAATATGACCCATTCTAGATCCAAATTTGCTAGAACAGATATTAAATCGGCGATATCTCATCACTTGGCCGAATTTCTCCATTTTCTCATGAATTTAACAACATAAATTGGGGATTTTCCCCAATTTTTCCGAGTTGTTGTTACTTTTTACCATGGACACTCTACAAACTGAAGTTTGGCCACTTCGAAACAAATCCTCTATGAAATTTCGCTTCAACTCAACTTTCTCGGCCCATCTAGGCTCAGTGTTGAAAAATTAATCTCTGATACCATTTTGTAACGTCCCCGACCATCTATGCGGGGCCACGCTATGCCAGAGAACTCTCACGTTCTCTCTGTGGAACATACTGTAACCTACCCAGTATCCAACTAAGATATGCCACATAAATTATTCGAACTGCATGCAATTAAAATATATACACAAACAACTCTTGCAGAAGCATTATATATAAAATGTAAACAACCAAATACATCTGTAAATGCACAGATTCACACTGAAATAATTGTAAACATATACATGTAGCATATACAAGAATACCCATAAAAATAAACATAGTTATAACCGCACATATGATAACCCATAAAAATAAGCACGTAAATAAAAATGCAACATGTAAATTTATCACACAATTGGCACTTATCTTGGTAAGAATGTCACCAACTGCGTGCAGACCTTCCATAAACCTCCCAGCCTTAGACCACACTGTTCATCACTCTCAATAGTGAGTCACCCCCGATCTGGGACTAAACTCCACCTGGGTAAAGGGATTCCTAACTGGGCTAAAGGCTCATAGACAATAGGAAAGACTTAGTCTCAGGTGCCAACTCAAACTAACAACCTACAATACCTCATTCCCCACATGCCTGTTGATCTGGATTATTTTCGACATGAAATGAGAGTGGAGATATAATAAAGAAATGCACAAAGATATCACGTATATCCAGTAATATAACAAAAATATATCAGATATGCAACCATAAACATAGAGATACAATAATACACGATTTCTATTAATGAAAGAAATGTACAGAGACTGTAAAAATATAGAGTGAAAGACTCGCTAGAATGGTGGCAGCTTATCTCTGAGAAGAGATGTGACGGCTCCTCACATTCGCAAGAAGATGATTACAATGAGGCTCTAGAGGCCTTTTTACAATAAAAAAGAATGCCAAAATTCCTAGACATCGAAAAACCTAACGCTAGGAGGTGAAGCGCCAAAAGTCATGTGGGCCCCATTTGGGTAAGTTAGTACATCAACTTCCCGGGGTCGTAACTTTTGCATACGATCTCCATTTTAGGCGTATGATAGCGCGTTGGAAAGGTATCGTTGAGGAGATTCATTTTGGAGGCTCAATTTTGCCTTCGATTGTCAGAAGTTAAAACCTTCTAAAAATAGTAAATTGCCAAAATTGCCATAAAACTATTTTGAGCCAGTCAAAAAAGGTGGGTGGCCACCGATATCCACCTGGATCAATCCTCCCTCTTTAGGAAGAAATGGTCTCCATTACGTTGAGTTCCCGGGGGAGAGGGAAAAGCATTTGCTGGATCTGCATCTGGGTGAGCTACTTGTATTGTTGGAGACGTCACGCTGCTTAGTTTGTTGAAGTCTGCCATGAACCTGTTGAAGTTGAGGTTGTTCAACAAGTCGAGCTACATGAGAGGAAGGTGTGCAGAAGGAATCTTTGTTCTTTGCTGCAACCTTGTCGACCTGCTTCTGTTGGATAGAAGGTGAAGGGGGTGAGACTGTAGTGGTTTCAATGTCCTTTTGTTCCCCTTTTGAACAGATTGTGAAGAAGCTGAAATTTAAAGTATGAGATACTACCTTGCGACAATTTTTTGGTGAAACAATAGTTGGAACTACCTCTGGTATTCTGTAGAGATGACCCCCCAAAGTAACAATGACACTACGGGGTCGAGACTCATAAATAGCATGGCGCTTCCACATATATGGTTGGCCCAAGAGAACATCACAGAGATCCAGTGGGACAACATCACATAATACCTCGTCCTTGAAGGGATGGATGTCGTATGACAATCGACATTGCTGGTTGACACGAAGATCTCGTCCTTGGTGAAGCCACCCAATGTTGTATGGTTGCAGGTGTGGTGTTGTCAACAATCCCAACTGTTTGACGACCTCTGCTGAGATGAGGTTCTTCTGGCTTCTGCTATCAATAATAAAATGCAGCGGGGTCCCCTTCACCCACATCTGTGAATGAAAAAGGTGCTCACCCTCTTCAGGATTTGTTGGTTCTTCTAGTTGAATTGCTGCAGTCGCGACAATAGTAGTGGGGTCTACGTCAATGAGCTGTCCTTTATTAGTATTTTCATAATCAGATTCTGAATCAGGGTTCGACTCCTTGTCTTTCATCTCGACCACCAATGACTGTTTTGAGCGACATTCATCGGTGTTGTGCCGGGGGATTTTGTGGAAATCACACCATTTTCTGGTGTCCTCCTTTGTCTTCCCGTGGACCTTCTTTTCCTATGTCTTGGATTGGTTTTCAAGAGACTATTTGTTAGGGTCGTCTTTGTCATACTTTGGTTGTTGTGGATTTGCAGACCCAAATTCCCATTTGTTCTGGTGCTTAAATTTCTGCTCAATTTTAACAACATATCGATAAGCAGCACCGAGTGATGAGATGTCCAAAAAATCCATTTCAGTCTGGATGTATCTGTGTAGAGCCCCACGGTATTTCAGAACCAAATGTCACTCAGAGTCTTTGATACCCAACTTGGTGCGCAAGGTATGGAAGGTATTGACGAACTCCAGAACTGCTTGGCCCCTCTCTTACTGTAGTGTGGTCCATCTCATGTACTGGTCTTCGTAGTTGCCAACAAGGTAATACTGTTACTTTACCGCATCCATAAAAAAATCCCAAGTGGGATCGACCCCATATATTCCAGACTCCTCTGAGGAACTTTCCTCCCAGTAAGTTTCCCACCAATGTTTGACATGAGGGAGAGCTTTAAGGAGTGCAAAGGTGATCTTTTCTTTGTCGTAAAAATTGTGAACAGAGAAATAACCTTCTAGCAGAGTCAACCATTTTTCTAGGGCTTCTGTATCTATCTTTCCTTCAAATATAGGAATTTCAAAATTAACTTGTACCTTGAAAGGTGAGGTGCCTCCAAAGTGGCCGCTTGATGAATACACGTCTGATGATATCGGCAGGCGTTTAAGGATGTGGGCAAAATTCTCCATCATTTCGTCCCTCTATTGCGTGAGAGCTTGCTCAAGCAATAGATTGATAGGATTGTCTGCTCCATCGATTTTATTTTCTTCCGCCATTGAGGGTTTCTTGGGTGTGCGAGAGAAATTGTCTTCAAGAGAGACAAGCTCAAGACCCAACTTGCTATACTCGGACCTCGTCAGGGACATGCACTGAAAGAAAACAATCAAGATCAGCCTGCTCTGATACCACTGATCCAGATTATTTTCGGCACGAAATGAGAGCGGAGATATAATAAAGAAATGCACA
>CBVK0100184597.1:0-13064 GCA_900067695.1 Picea abies
ATACCACTAGAAATGGAATGACATGTACTATCCATCTAGAATAGTATTACCTGCAAATATATCAAAACACATACCATTGTACATCAAACAAACTTGGGTCCATTACCCAAACCTTTGTGCTACCGTACTTTCTTCAAGGTTTGACATCAATGACAACCAACCCAATTAATCAACAATATGGTGGAAGATGCACTTTCAAGGAAAGAAGAAGACACAGCGTGTTTACTGTGTGCTATTTCCATTTCACAATCTGATTGGGTGGAAGAAGAAATGATAGCTGAAGAAAGATCAAAAGGAATGCAAGATCATTCAACGACTACAAGAGGATCCAAGTGCATCAGATAAATTTGTGTGGAAGAATGCTTTATTGTGGCATCAATATCACCTATATTTATGTAAGAATTCCCAAATCAAACATAAGTTCCTTTTGGAATTGCACACTTCTCTTATAGGAGGACATTAAGGGTTTTTGAAAACTTACCATAGGATCAAGAAGGATTTTTTCTGGGAAGGTATTAAAAATGTTTTTCAAAATTTTGTGGCTGAATGTGTGGTCTGCCAATATAACAAGGGAGATATAATCAAGACCCCAAGTATCCTACAACCATTAGCTATACCAAATCAATGTTGGGAAGATGTTTCAATGGAATTTATTACAGATCTACCCAAGTACAAAGGAAAGAGTTCCATCATAGTAGTAGTGGATTGACTCACAAAGTATGCCCATTTTTTCTCCCTTTCCCATCCTTTTAAAACAATTACAATAGCCCCAACATTCATGGAATCAGTTCAGAAGCTACATGGAATACCTAAGATTATTGTGATTCACAAAGATCCAAATTTCACGAGAAATTTTTGGAATGAATTATTTTTTTGTTTGGGTACTCAATTGACTCACAACTCCTCTTACCATCCTCAATTTGATGGGAAAACTGATATTGTGAATAAATTTCTAGAAGGGTATATTTGTTGCTTTGCATATGATAAACATACACAATGGGTCAAGTGGTTTCCCTTGGCAGAATGGTGGTACAACACATCCTTCCATACTTCATCGAAAATGTCCCTATTTATAGACTTTATGGATATCATCCTCTATCCATAAAATCACCTTTGAAAGGGAAAGTGAAGGTTCAAGAAATGGAGGACCACATAGAGTACCAACAATAAGTTCTCAAACTATTGAAGTAAAACTTGGTTATAACACAAAATAGGACAAACCAACAAGTAGATCAACATCGCAGTGAAAGGGGATTTGAAGTGGGGGATTGGGTATTTATGAGGACACAACCATACAAACACATGTCCCTCAAGAAACAAAAGAAGGAGAATAAATTAGGACCTAAGTATTATGGTCCCTATAAGGTGTTGTAGAGGATTGGAAGTACAGATTTCAAATTGGAGTTACCTCCATATTCACATGTACACCCAATATTCTATGTTTCTTTCTTAAGGAAGGTAATCAATGATAAGATCCTAGTTCAAACTATTTTAACAGAGATCAATTACGAAGGGAAAAAAAAATCATACTATAACTAGAAACAATCCTTGAAACAAGGGTTAAGCAGATGCAAAATCAAACAATTACTCAGTACTTCATCGAGTGGAAGAACCTACTAATAGAATAAGTGACATGGGAAGATGAGTTCTTCATGAAGAAACATCCGTAGATAATCAAGTGTTGAGGGAAACACTTGTTTGAATCGGAGGGGCATGTTAATACCTAGACAAAGCCCCATGTAAAGCCCTAGATATTGAGTTTTTATATTTGTATTGCTATATTAGTATTGTCAGCTAGACCCTTTAATTGTAATGGTACCCTTTGTATCCTATATATATATATATATATACCAAGGAGACCTAGTTTTAGGATAATATCATTTTGTATATTTATTCTATTGTAAAATTTGGTATCCCCCTCGAAGAGGCTGTGCATTTATTCTTCTTTCTTTCTCAAGGCATGTAGTTGTGTTTTTCTCTCTTTTTGTCTATTTTAGTTGTTTGCTACATAACAATGACTAAGGTTTTCATGGTTTTCCTAAGCTAGGGTTTGGAGAGATAGAAATTGTAATAGTTTTATGATGATGTTGTTGTAAGTACATGTACTTCATTTCTTCTTCTTCTTCTCTCTCTCTCTATCTACACATACGTATGAAATTCCTAACTGTCCAAAATTGAGTAATTGCAGATTTGATTTTCAACTGATTGGGTAATTTCTAGCACTTGTTGTTTATTCTGATTTGATATAACATAGGGTTGAAATTGTTAAGTTATTTAACATATAAATTAAAGATAAGAGAGAAGGTTTTCTATTGTAAAATTTGCAATAATAATGTTATTTTCAGATTTGTATATGCTTGGAAAAGTGTGTCCTAAGGGATGAAACTTGCTAGGATTTGTTTGGTATATTTTCTCTTGCACTACCTAGTGTGTTGGGCTGAAGTGAAGTGAAATATTATCTACTATTTGCTTCTATAAATTAATATTTTATATCATCCCTATAGTTGATATTTCATAGGTATTAGATCCAAGAAATCTTCGATGTGGTGAAATTTCCAAATTGCATTAAAAGACATTATGAGAATTTTCAACATAGTATTA
Organism: Picea abies; assembly: GCA_900067695.1. NCBI lineage: Eukaryota > Viridiplantae > Streptophyta > Pinopsida > Pinales > Pinaceae > Picea > Picea abies. The sequence continues at coordinate 2,602 of CBVK0100184597.1, forward strand.
GAGATATTTTGATTGATATTTATCTCTTGGTGAAGAGGGAGTTGGATATTTCAACTAGATTATACTTGAAAGTGGTACTTGACCTATTTATAGGTTTTTGGGTGTGATACTGTAAGTCGCTTGGGAGAATCACTTGAACCCTTGAATGGTTGTTCTACTTATTTGTTGCTATTTTTTTGAGTTGTGCTTAAGATTCAAGGGATGATGACTCTTGATCTTAGAGAGTGTGATATATTGTTTGGTGCTTCTAATTACATACCTTGTAAGCTCAAGATATACATATTTTTGGAGAAAATTGAGACTGGGGAGCATGTTGAGAAAGTGATAGCTTCCCCTATCGATTTGAAACTATTGGCCATTCAACTCAAGAAGGTGGCCAAGTAAAAGAAAATCGTCCTTCATTCAATGAAGGATCAATTCATCCCTTACATTGAAGAGAATATGAATGATAAGGATATGTTTGATACTTTGGTTGGTTTATATGAAAGTTTTTGTGTTTCTTGATAGAGGCTCTTTCAAAACAAGATTTCAATTGTCTACATGAGTAACATGGATACAATGGTGAGCTACCTTACCAAGGTGAGTTGAGAAATAAATTGGCTACCATAAGGATGAAGGTGGAGGATAAGGAGTTGGTGTCCATTTATTTGAATGGATTTTCTCCATCTTGGATGTATTTTGTCCAAGGTGTTTGTGCTCATGAGACCTTGTTGGAGTTTGCAAATATTTCATATAACCTTGTGCAGGAAGAGATTAGGTTGGAGACCCATTCAATTCAACAAAAGGGAGTAGAACTAGTTTTTGTTGGGAAGATGAAGAAAATAAAGAAAGGGAATAATAAAGGTAAGAAGGAAGATTCAAGTATAGGAGAGAAATACTTGAGTAAGCTGAAAAGTTTTAGGTGTCACTAGATGGGACATTATGCCAACCGATATCTTGAGAAGGAAGGGGAAGGCCAAACAAGTTGTTGCAAGTAATGTAGTAGGAGTGGATGAGGTATTATCCTAGTTTGAGACCAACTTCTCCATGGTTTCTTATTTGTCTTCTAACATCGCATCAAGTGTTGGATGGTATGTGGAAAGTGGGGCATCGAGACATATGACTTATGACATGAAACTCTTTAGCATGTTTCAGGAGCAAGTGGGAGGTATGCGTGTGGAGTTGGGTGATGATATTTCATATCCTATGAAATGATTGGACTCCATTTCCTTCTGGATGCCATCAGGTGATGTTCATAAGTTGAATGATGTTTTGTTTGTTCTTGGTTTGAAGAAATATTTTCTTTTAGTTTCTTGTATGGTATAGCTTCATTATGTGGCCTAGTTTGAAAATCAAAAGTTCATCATTAGTGATCAAACCCATTTTTTGGAAAAAGGGTTTAATGTTGAAGGTATTTACATATTGCAAGTAATTCCAGTGAAGAGTGGTGCATTGGTGCATGGTGGTACCAATTGTGTGAGTTATGGAACATGTGATTTGGTCACTTACACTATGGAGTGCTTCTTCTCTTGAATGTCTCAGAGTAGGAATCTATAGAATTCAAGATAGATAAGGAAGGTATATTCAAGGGATGTACACTTATAAATAATGTCAAGGTTGTTTTTTCTAGCTACAAGTGATGAGATAGGTAATTACCCTATTTCATCTCATATGTTTGTGCAATCAATTTCCTAGTTGATCACTTAAAAACCTATTCTTTATTCATTTTTGAAAATTTTTCATACATACCCATCATCCTTAGGAAAGCACACATTCATGCTTGGTTTTCATGATTAATAAATGAGTTTTGTTCAAATTAAGAATAGATTGCATGAAGTGATGTTTGTAAGATTGTTAGTAGTTTTGTTGCAGGTCACAAGTTGAAGCCAATGTCCATTTTTGCGGAACTTATTGGACCTTGGAGAATCCCAAGTAGATTTCACTATCCTATATCATGTTGATGACTAACTCAGTAGCATATGGATAAGTTGCTGTAAATTTCCCTACCGCATTGACGAGTTCGATATTGATATTGATTTCATGGTTGAATATTTTAGGGGACATGTAGGCATCTTGGGCATCAAGGACATGATTTTAGGATCTAACTGTGACTTTTGGAACCTTGAAATTCCACAAGGAGTAGTTTGATCGTAGCCACCTTTTGAGGAGATACTTTCTCTACGTTTCCTTCTTCTTGATGTAAGGGAGATCTCTAATAAAGAGAGGTGTTGATTAAAAATTTGGTCACCTCGATTTCCCTCTCTTTGGAATAATAAAAATATTGATATCATATGAAGGAAATTTTGATTGGTAAGTATGGTGTAAGAAATAAGACTTTTTACCATACTAAGTATGGTAGAGTGGTAAGAAATAAAACTTGGCACAAGAATATGAGGTGAAGAGACTTAAGACTTGGCACGATAGTATGAAGGAAATTTTGAATCATTATCATTTCATGGCGTAGCCCTCATGCTAAGATTTACCACACATTTTATGGATTAAAATATGAATCAGTATGCCCAAAATATCCACTTTTTTGTCCAACTACCCGATCTTCCATAAAATAACGCTTATTCCATGCCCAACACAATTGTTTCCTCTCTCTTACATCTCGAGAGTATTTTCTTCATCTCATATTATCATGCCAAGTCTTAAGTCTCTTCACCTCATATTCTCGTGCCAAGTTTTATTTCTTACCACTCTACCATACTTAGTATGGTAAAAAGTCTTATTTCTTACACCATACTTAGTATGGTAAAAAGTCTTATTTCTTACACCATACTTACCATACATAGTCCATCTTATTAATTAGTCGTATTTCTATTTTTCACTTCACTCCTCACAACCCCCGCAGGTTCCCATCCCATTTATCCTCCACTCCACTCATATCCCTTCTTTCCCCTCTCGTTCCATTCTCCATACTTAAAAATATTTTTTAGTTTTTATCACTCCACTTCACACTCCTTATCACTCCATACTTGTCTGACCGATCCACTTCCTTTACTTATTTTATTTCTTATCCCCTATCCTCTTCTTATCACTCTATTCACCCAAACCCAATCCTCTCTCCTCTATGGGTTCCCAATACCCTTCTCCTCCATGCACCTGAACCCAATCCTCTCTCCTACATCATCATTCCTCCTACCTCCCTTCTCCTCTCCCCTTCTCCTATCTTCTCCATGGGTTCCCAAGCCCATTATCCTATCACCTATCCTCCATGAAACCAAACCCTATCCTCTCTCCTACGCCATCACTCCTCTGACCTCCCTTCTCTTGTCATCCATCTCCCTTATCCTCCCTTCTTTTATATGATTTGAAAGTTTATTCAACCAATAACTTTATGACATGTGGTAATCAATCAAATTATGACATGTGGAAACCTATTACACCAAGACATGTGGCAGCCTATGACATTCTATCACAATGATACACATGGATATTTACCATATAAAAAATAGACTATCAAATACCACAATGCATGTGGGATTTAAGAGGTCGAATTTTAATCAATGGCAAAAAATGATCCATGAATTAAATGGAAGACGCTAAGCAATGATCCAAAGGTCATAACTCAAGATTCAAGTGTCTGTTTGGGGAAAAATATACCTAGTTGGAAAGGTAATTTGATGAGGAAGATGATGGAACTAGTTTTAAGGGATGAATTTGGCCATAATTCTCCCATAAATTAAAAGAATAATCATCTTTATTTCCATGGTTAGCTGATAAATTTATTTGAAGCCTCAACTTCCCGAGGCTATAACTTGAGATCCAAAACTCCAAATTTATCTCAAGAGGACTCATTGGAAATCTGGGATGATGAAGATTACTTATAGAGTGGTTTTTATCTCTGAGAAATAAAATATCATGATAAAAAAATAAAAACATAGTCCATTTTTTAAAAAGGTGGTCAACTTGAAAATTTGGAAATAAAAGCTTATTAAGTGAATTTTATTAAGGATGAAATGAGCCCTACTTTGAGACACAAATTTCAATGACATAAATTCATTAATGAGACTTCAATAAAACATTAATTAAAGTGATCTACCCCAAAAAGGACACATGTGGAAACTTCTAGAAGGAGAAAACCCTAACTACTTCAAGAAGCATCGGGAGTAGATTTAAAAAGATCATAGCACTATTAGAAAAAGGTTTAGGCTATTGTTGGGAGATCAGAATAGAAAAGGTTCAGTCATCAGTATGCAACAAGGTCTCTGATAAACAAAAAAAGATCTCCATTTTTCTTGCTTCTTCTTCTTCTACCCTATTTTTCTCAAGGCTTTATGCTTGTATTTCTGAATTGAGCATAAGGTTGAGTTTTTGAGTGTTTTTCTTGTATTCTTCCAGGCCATTGCTTAATAGATGATATGAGTATTTTAAAACCATATATGTGACCGATAAATGTAAACCATGATTGTCTAAATGATTCATGGAGGTTTAGTCCTTTCATTTGGCAAACTTCATTTCTGAGCATTAGTCAATTGGTTTATTGAAATTCTTGGTATGGTTGAATATCTTTTATGAAACTCCACAAAGAACTACGATGGTTTGTGATTTCAATGAATTCTCAAACTTTGAGTTTATAAGCATGATATTTTTGAAGTGCACCTATCATATTCACTTCTGTTTTGAATGCAATACTCTTTTTAATTTCTCTGAAGTGATCAAGATCATTTCATTCTTTTCTCGTGAGAGGATATGGTGCAAATTCTATTTGCATATGTTTTAGAGGGTTGTAACAATGAAACTGAGCATATATTTTATTTTGATATTGAAAACTTTCTTCATCTTTTTTATGGTTAAGAAACTATTTGGTCCATTCAAGAAGAAATCTGGTTATCAAGAACCATTTCATATATAAACTAAAGCAATTAAGACTTGGGGTTTGTTTTCTAGAATTCTCCCATTTGACAACCTAATCTAAGAATATCAAGCTACATCTTTAAGACAATAACAAAGGAGTACCATCTCTGTAAAAATGAAGGGGAATTTTATCCTCGTGAGGTTGTTGTTTGGATTTTGACCAATCTAAACATCAACAAGAGGGAAACCGTTCGACAATTAGTTTGTTAATTTTGTAGAAAATTAGGAAAATAGGAAAGAACATCTTTGAAGGAATTTGTATAAAGGAAAAAAGAAAAGAACCATTTGGTTTTGTTTGGATTTTTTAAGAGAAGTAATTTGATTTGTTTCTTTCTTTATTGATTTTATGTTTTATTTATTGAGTTAAGTTTCAAAGATATCTCAACAAGGCTATGACAAAGCAAGGGCCCTCTCAGGAAGCACACAACTGAATGATCTCTTCTAGTTACTATTTACTAACTAGCATTACTGCATCTCATTTCACTTTTGCAAATCACAAGTTTCATTTTTACAATTTCAATTTCTAATGGTGTGATTAAATTAGTTATTTTCTACAATTTCAATTTTTGTTGGTGTGATTAAATTAGTTTCATTTCTACAATTTCAATTTATGTTGGTGTGATTGAATTAGTTTCAATTTTGCAATTTCAATTTTTGTTGGTGTGACTAAATTAATTTCCTTTCTTCAAGTTCAATGTTGAATTTTGTGCCTAGTTAGTTTTACCTTTACAACTTTTCTCCCTTACTTTTCATTTCTAGTAATTTTACTTTTGCAACAAAGCGTTGCAAAGTAATTCATCAACATCATTTAGTTGAAAGGTTAAAATATGAATGTTAAAACAACGAAGAACCCACACAACAATTAAATCAATAATAAGTACCCAATTACATTTTAATTTATTATACTATCCTTATATCATGTTCTTCCACATTTCTATGGCCTTCCCACAGAGGACCTAGAAACCTTTATGTTTGAATTTGATGCGTTGTGTCAGATTTACGAATACAAGATCAATGTTAAGAAGCTACAACTATTTCCTTCTACACTAAAAGATGCAACATTATGGTGGTTCATGGGTTTGTAAGGAGGAATCATACATATGTGGGACTATATGAAGACAACATTTACAAAGAAATACTGCAATTACTATAAATCTCATGGAAATAGATATGAAATCTTTGGAATGACTCAATGAGTTGATGAGTCATTGGAGGATTATGCAAAGTGTTTTGAGTTTGCATGTAGATGGCCTGCCAACTGTGAGTTACAACCATATTCATTGAAACTCGTGCTTTTAAGAGGTCTATGGGAATAGTAGTTGGAACCATTGAATTTGATTTCTATTGGAGAAATTTATTAGTATTCCTATGTATAAATTAAAGACCTCTTAAAGTATTTCTCTAGAGAATCAATAAAGAAGAATAAAGGACCATGATCAATAATGTCACCATCATTAAAGGCCACAATAAGGGTTTTGAAAGATGAAATTGGGAATTTGTTGGAGGATATGAAGATGATTTTAATCAATTCATTATTGATGCAACTCGAAAGTCTACAAGCTAAGAAGAAGCAAGAGTATATCGACAGGGCATTGACAATATTTTGTCCAAAGTGCACTAAGAAGCATACTCATTTTGAATGTCCCTTGAATGTTGTATTGGTCTGCAACATATGTGATGATAATGACAATACCGGTAATTTACCTCATCTACCATGCCTAAAGGCATTTTATCAAGGTATTAAAAAAAACACGGAACAAGTCTATTGTATCAAGAAAATAAGGTTCAGACAATTGTGGCCTCAATTTCTAGGTATGAATTATGATTCTCAACATTTTATTGCACCTTGGAATAATGGATTCTCAACGTCTAATTAGTATTCTCCCCAATTTATAGGAGCTCAATCAACTTGTAAAGCACCTCTTCCAAATCAACCACATTTTCCTTACCCTCCAACTTATGGTCAACGAACTCATCGGTTTTAGATTTCCAATGGCTGACTCAACAAAAATATTTTAGGCCTTCTCCAACTTGATTTTCACAACAACCACAAGCTCTCATGCCCCCTCCTTCATAGTAGGATCATCATAACAATTATTAGGTTGGGATAAAAAATCAACTACCTATTCAACTTGCTCCTAATTATAATAATAAGACAACCCAACCCATTTACAATACAAAAGTTGAATAATGACAAACCTATTTGTTGTCTACTTTGGATTTTTAGGCTACCTATCCTAGGTTCAAGAAAGTTTTAAATGAACTAAAATCCACTACAGGTGCTGAACCGATGCATAACAAACCTATCCAACAATTTTCATCTACACATAACTCAACCAAGTTGAATCCACTAGTTGAGGAACCTTAGGCTGAATTCCCACCTTTTTAAGAGTGACTAAATTATTCCAAACCACTCAGTCAACTTGATTTTGAAATTATAGAGGAGCTAAGGAACTTGTGCATAAGGATTCCTCTATTATAGGCCATCAACTATTTTACTATATATATTAAGGCCATTCAGTACCTTTTCCTCGGGAAACTAGGTTGGAAGAAACAACAAGATTTGAAGACTATTCATGTCATGGGATAAATGTTGATGTTTTGGTAGATGCAAGAGGTATTTACTCTTGGAAAACCTTTCTTAGAAGCAAATAAGATTCCAAAAGTAGAAGGAAGTCCATTGAACAGTTGAGGAACACCCTGAAAGAGAAGTTCACCCACAGGAAAATAATAAAGAAAAATTAGAACCCCCAGGAAGAGACGTCCACCCACAGGAAAAGATAAAGGGGAAATAGAATTTCCCACAGAAGAATTCGACCCCAACTAAAGTGAATTGAATACTATAAATAAGGTGACACCTTGCTCATTTTTTACACACTCACTCACTCAGCTATCTCACTCAATAAGAAGGTGCAAGTATGAGGCAAGGAGAAGAAGCATCTCTACAATAACTGGGGTTGTTGATTATTCTTGGTGGTGGTTTCTCTTGTGCGCTATCTCTGGGAAGAGGTGCATTGGTTTTGTATGGTGCTGCTGCTGTAGCTGTTGGTGCACTACCTTTTTTGGTGTGCTATTCTTGTATGAGGGGTTCTTCATTATATGTTTTCTCTTGTGAAGAAGAGCTTTTTCATGGTTTGATTATATTACAAGAAGGAATTTATCTAAGAAAGGTTGGCTGGGTTTTTCCCTAGGTTTAGGGTTTTCCCAAGATGACTCCTCTGTATCTTTGTTCTTTTTTATGCTATTCATATTTTCAGTATATGGTATATGGTTAATGAATGTAAAAGAATATATAAATACACTGATAATCCTATTGCTCTGAAAAATTAAGAAAATCTAACATGGTTTTAGAGATGGTTACCTTCAAAACAATTTAACCACTGGAAGGAAAGATCTTGAGATTTGCAGTTGCACATTCTTTTGTAAATCTCATTGAGAACTTGTTCCAAGTCGTTTGGAATATCTACACATCATAGAAACTCTCCTATCCCTAGCACACTCACTGCACCTCTCAGATTGTAGTTTTGTGAAGTTTGAAATTTTACAAATTTTCCAGATCTAGGGTTTCTACCAGCGAAAATGATTACAAGTATGAGGGTTGAGGATATGATGGATGGAGAAGACAACTTCAGATCGTGGAGGCATATAAAAATCATAATTATACAAGAGAATGAGTTTTTGGATCATGTCAAGCAAGCTCTCCCAGAACTAGAAGAAGCAGATGCCAAGGCAAAGTTCAAGAATAATGCAATCAGGGCTAAGAGGATCTTGACGTATTCAATCAAGGATCACTTGATACCTAATGTATCAAAATTGAAGACAATAAAGGATTTGTTTGATTCCTTAAACATACTATATGAAATCAAGAACAACAACAAGAAGCTAACCCTACGACATCAACTCAGAAATGTGATAATGAACAAGTCATAAACAATTTCCAATTACTTCATGATAATTTCACAAATAAAGGACCAGTTAGCTGCTATTGGAGATTCAATGGATGATGTAGAGCTTGTGACCAATAATCTTAATGTTTTTCCTTCTTCTTGGGACCCATTTGTTCATAGAATTTGCGTAAGAAGTGAGTTTCCCAAATTTAACAAGCTGTGGATAGACTGTAACCAAGAATAATCTAGATTGATATCCAAATTGTAGAAGACAAACGATGAATAAAACCAAGCTCTTGCTGATCATGTGAAGAAAAGTAAAGAAAGGAGAAATACCAATCCGAATAAATATAGAATTCCAAACCACAATAAGGATGTATCTAAAATAAGATGTTACACTTGTAAGAAATTGGGGCATTATGCTTATCAATGTCCTCATGAGAAAGGAAAGTTGAAAAATCTTGCACATGAAACAAATATGGAAGAGTCCACACCTCATAAGAAGACAAAGGAATCCAAATATGAATAATATGTCTTTGTCTCAGCCCTCACAGGTACTATCACTCAAGGAAGTGATATTTGTCTCATGGACAATGATGCCTCCAAGCACATGACTGGTTTCAAAAGTTCTCTTACGAAATTGATAGAAAAGAGTTCATCCCTTCAGGTGGAACTTGGGGATAATTCCAGGAATGAATTCAAAGGAGTAGGAGAAGCCTCTTACCAACTTGATTAAGGTAATTCTATCTCAATTAAATATGTATTGTTTGTACAAGGCTTAAAGATGAATCTTCTTTTTATTTCTTCTTTAGAAGATAAAGGATTCAAAGTAGCGTTTGTGGATGGCCAAGTTCTTCTATGGCCCAAGGTTCAAATATTGATTCAGCTAATGTGATTTGTGTCTGAGAGGGAGGATTGTATAAATTGAAGGGACACCCATAAATATCCCTTGTACATAACAATGTTAGCTATATTGAGCTATGGCACCGAAGAATTTCTCACCTCAATTACACATCATTACCAGTTTTGAGAAAAATGATTACAGGTCTACCAGATATGCAAGTAGAACATGATGGAGTTTTCAAAGGATGCACACTTGGAAAGAATTCCAAGGGAATATTTTCAAGCAGTGAAAACAAATCCAAGGGGATCTTGGAAATCATACATTCATATTTATGTGGACAAATTACGGTACCTTATCTAGGTAAATTTTTGTACTATTTCATTTTCATTGATGATTACTCACGTAAGACATGGATCTATTTCTTGAAATCAAAATATGAAGTTTTTACCAAGTTTCAAGAATTCAAGGATTTAGTAGAAAATCCTTCTGGAAGTAAGATTAAAATATTGAGGTCATATAATGGAGGTGAATACACCTCAAATGAGTTTAAAGAATTTTGCAGAGAAGCATGGATTAAGAGGGAGTTTACAACTCCCTACAACCCTTAACAGAATGGGGTTGCAGAGAGAAAGAACAAATTGATTTTAGAAGCAACTAAAGCGATGATCCATGAACATAAATTACTCATGCACCTATGGAAAGAAGAATCCAGTGCAACCGTATATGTCCATAATAGAATTCCTCATAATATATTGGGGACCAAGACACTAGAAGAAGTATTCACTGGAAAGAAACCATAAGTCAACCACTTGCGAATATTTGGTTGTCCAGTGTACATTCATGTTCCCAAGGAAAAGAGAACGAAGTTGGAGCCTTCAGGAAAGAAGGGCACC
>CBVK0100184598.1:0-19298 GCA_900067695.1 Picea abies
AGATCTACACTCTTTCCCTACACGACGCTCTTCCGATCTCACCGTCGCAACATTATTTACAATCATCTCTCTTGCAACGATATCAAATGATGCTTGGATTCATTTCATATTTGGTTTATCAAACGATATCAAATGATGCTTGGATTCATTTCATATTTGGTTTATCAACTTGAAATCTCAATTTGATACTTTGAAAGCTAGCTAGACCTTTAGTCTAATACAAATATGAAACTTGAAATCAATAACATATCTACTAGAACATATGAAAATTAGGGTTTATGGTTTCCATGATAAATTGATGATGGAAGAAAGTGGGTTGACCGAATGACGAAAGGAGATCCGGACATCCAAGTGAGTCAGGTAAGTACCAAAATTATGACTCTATCCATGCTTAGGCCACCTATGTTTTGGCCCCTGTTCCCACTAATATAATGATAATAGGGAATAATTTAGACTTAAGTTCTTCACGCTATAGATATATTCTCAAAAGGAAGTCCCTTAAATTTGAACAGGGATTCTGTTTATCTTGTTGATATTGACATAATTTTGTATGAGATGGTCAATGACAATGGTTAGTGTGACCTAGAAGGAAGATTGAAAACATTATGGGTTAAAAACATTTGATCAATGTATTGTCATATAAATTGCATATCAATAAAAAATTAGCCGATTTACCAAAAGAATGAATTTATGTATTTGCAAAAAAAAAATTATAAATATTTTTATTCACCAAATTTCATCTCATTTTTTAAATATGTCTTCCTTTCATTAATAAAGGAAATATGGAGATTCTCTGTGCCTATTCTAGCATCTTGAAGGTACAAGGTTTAGGGGATAGATAAAAGTGGTTTATATTTTGTCATCTTTGATTAATGACAGGTTTATGGGTGTCAAGTATTTTTTTATATTTTATCATAAACATGTTCATACAAAACATGTGTTTTTTTGGCAACATAGTATGCTCACAAGAAATGCATCGAGCGTTGGTCCCATAAAAAAGGAGGAGATTCCAAATGTGAATTGTGCTGTCAGGTTTCATGACTTTTTATTTGGACATGTTTTTATTCTTACCATCAATAATTTCATATATATATTCTTACTATCATTATTATACTCCACTAATATTCTGAACTGGAAATGCATTCATAATTATTTTTTCTGAACTGAAATGTTGTGGATTTGAAATCGCAGGAATACAAGGCAAGAAGGGTTGACCAAATGCCGAGAGGAGATCCAGACATCCAGATGAGTCAGGTAAGTACCGAAATTATGACTCTATCCATGCTCATGCCACCTATGTGTGGGCCACTATTCCCACTAATATAATAATAATAGGGAATATTTTAGACTTAAGCTCTTCACGCTATAGTTATATTCTCGAAAGGAAGTCTCTAAAATTTATTGACTAAGATTACCATTGTTAATTTATGGAGAGATGTTTATTTTTTTAATTAGGATTACCTATCAAATGGAGATATGTTTATTTGTTATATTTAGGTCACTTTGTCGAAGACGAGAAGGGTTATAGTGATCGTCTCTCTTACAACGAAAAACATGTGAGAGTCGATCTTGTGATGAAAACACAGAAAAAAAAATTCTTCCATCGATAGAGCGATGAATACAGGGTGTATTTAGATAAAAATTGAAAAATTGAACTTTTTCTCCTGAAGTTTGCGACAAAATAGTACTTTCATCGCAATATTTTCAATATGTAGTAGTGGTTGTAGAAAACCCATCCATCTGTAGTGCCAAAATTTCTGTAGTTTGGTCTATGCTTGAAGATACTATAAGGGCTATTGATCTGTATGTATGATGGTTTCCTTTCCTAACAAGTAATTCTTCCATTTATTTATGTTTTGAACTAATGCATACAACTCTTTATCATATGTAGGATAGTTAACAACAACTTGGTTAAAAGTCTCAGAGTGGTAACAGATAGGTTATGATATTTCATCAATACTAGACCCATGGCATATCCATTGGCATCCATCTCGATCTTGAATGACTATTGAAGATTTGGCAATGCTAATAATGGTGCGGTACTGATCTTCTCCTTCAAAATGTTGAACGCTTTTTGTCGCTTTCCTTCCCACTAAAAAGTGTTCTTCAAACTGGTTAAGGCATGCAAAGGAGCTGCGGTAAAGGATAATATGGTAATGAATCTCCTCCAATACTGGACTGGACCTAAGAAACTTCATATCTCGGTCACACTTTTTGGCTCAGGCCATTTCACAATTACTTCAATTTTGGAAGGATCAATCTACAGTTGTCCTCCTCCCACGATATGACCTAAGTACATAAGTGTAGTCTTGCCAAATTCACATTTTGACATTTTCACATACAACTTTTCCCTTTGCAAAGTATCCAATACTTGCTTTAGATGCTTGACATGTTCATCCCAAGTCTCATTGGAAACAAGAATGTTGTCTAAATATACAATCACAATGTCATCCAGGAAAGGATTGAATCAATCATTCATCACACGCATGAAAGTTGTTGGAGCATTACAAAGCCTAAATGACATAACTAACCACTCAAACAATCCTTATTTGGTTTTAAAGGAAGTCTTCCATGCATCATGTTCTGCAACCCTGATTTGATGATATCCACTGCACAAATCCAACTTAGTGAAATAAACAACATTCTTTAATTGATCAAGTAAATCATCTATGCAAGGAAGAGGGTATCTATTTTTCACCGTGATTTTATTTAAATCTCGGTAATCGACACACATTCACCATGTGCCATATTTCTTTGGCCCGAAGTAGGAGAAAGTAGGAGAAGCAAAGATATAGCAAGAAAGGATAAGGATAGAGCTAGGAGAAGAGGTAGCAAAGGCATAGGCTTCACCGATTTCAATTTCTCTAGTAGTTGACCAAGTGGATCCAGTTGCTTAGCTACTAGTAGCATCACCATTTCTTTCAGCATCTAAGCCATCATGTTAACCAGATTGAGAGACAGAGTCTAATATTCTAGATAAAGATGAAGAGTCCATCATGATCAGAGAACCACAAGGAGATGAACTGGGCCTGATGACCCCTTGATTCAATAAGCCCTGTACCTGCTTCTTGATCTTTGTCATCTCTACAATTGACATCCTGTACATGCCCACATTAGGCAAAGGAGAATCCTGCTGCAGATGTATCTCATGTTGGATTTCCCTCTTATGAGGTAATCCATTTGGTTCCTAAAAAATATCATCATACTTAGAAACAATATCAGTTAATTCCTTTTTATGAGATGGATCACACCCTTGTAAAGCATCAGATGCCCCGACATCTTTCTGTTTGATTACTATGAGTACATATACCTTATTATTGGTTATGAGTCTTTTCATTTGCCCTGCATTAACAAGTGTCGTATTTACCCTCATGTTGTAAGCTCTAACAATATATTCCACTCCCCCTTTTGTAAGGTGGTATTTTTTCTCATGACGAAAGAAGACTGCTTTTCTATCATAAATATAAGGACTCCCTAGAACTATGCCACATATATCAAGAGGTACAACATCCAAATATACTTCATCAATCAAATTTGAAGCAATAGAAAATCTAACCCTGCATTTTTTGGTGACATTAAGTTTTTCTTTGTCACATACCCAACCAAGAGGGTAAGTCTTTGGATGTGGTTTCGTTACAAGACCCATCTTCTTAACAAGTGCTTCAGATATTAAATTTACTTGGGAACCCAGATCAAATAATGTATCTATCTTAGCATCCTTAGATACAACTCGTATATGAAATAACTGAATCCTCTTTCGTTCATCAATATGAGATTCATCAGTGGAGCTTGAACTAGCATGAAGGGAATATTTACCTTCTACTCCAGCTGTTGTGATATTTTCTTCATCTCTTGATTCAAAACCAAGATCTTGTTGCACTGTAGCAACAATATTTTTCTTCCCCTTTCCACTGAACTGTTTCAATTTCTTTTTCGGATGTAGTTTCCAATAATGTTCTTCATCATGACCGCTCCTCTTGCAATGAGTGCAAGATGGTTTTTCTCCTTCTCTCGTTACTATAGTAGTCTTCTTTCCCTTCCTTTTGAACTTCTTGAAAGTCTTTTGTGGGAAATTAGAAGGTTTCTTCATGGGATCTTCTTGAACACGTTTCCCCTTGTTTTCAAGGTGAGTGGCTTGCACACAAACTTCATCAAGACTAGTGGGGTTAAACAAGAGAAAAGTATGATGAATATAACTGTGAAGTATGCCAATATACTTCATTAATGTTTCATAAGAATCCAAAGGAATATTCGATGCTAAATATTTCTTCCTAAATTTTTCTATGAAACTTTGTACAGTCTGGCCTTTACTTTGTCTCAACATTTTCCATTCCATCATTGCTTTATGTAAATAACCTAATGGATAGAATTTCTTCCTTATCTCTGTTTGGAATTCCAACCATGAGGAAAGAATATTACCACACTTAATTTTGTCCTGTAGCTTGCTCTCCCACCATACGAGAGTGATGCCTTCCAATCGAAGAGAAGCTAGTTGCACTTTAACTTCCTCTTCGTCAATATGTTGAACACGACAATATACTTCAACCTGCCGGATCCAATTGTCTAAATTTTTAGGAGTAGCATCTCCATTAAACATAGGTAAATAAAAATATACATCAACTTTAATAAAGCTTTCTTAAAAGAGGCTTTATGTTTAGAATGTTGAGAGTGATGAGCATTCTCAGAGGATGAAGAACTAGAACTTGAAGGTGAAGATGGAGGCTGAGGAGGATCTCCTCCAAGCCCTTGGTTTACAGAAGAATCATCATCTACATGTGATTATTTTTTATTCTCCTTATTCTTCATCCTCTTCTCGTAATCTCCATACATTCGTTCGACCATTTCTGACATGTGATAAAAGACCATGTGAAATTTTTTCTCTCGTTCATCATGCTTATCTTCTTCTTCCATCTTCTTCATTCGAGATGTATGGCCAACTTCAAGATCGAACATCTTAAGAGTTCCTTCACCCTGCTTATGCTTGGACCTAGTAAGCATTCACACTCAACAATTCAAGTCAAAGACGACTGCTCTGATACCAACATGATCCAGGATCTTTTTGTCATGTGACTTATTAAAGAACTGTATTAAATGAGCATACACAAAAGTACACCATAAAGAAGGAAAAAATCAAAATGAAAGAGACGTAATCATGAAATATGGACACAAAGAACTTGATAACAGAGTTCATACCTAGTGGAGTATGTCTCTGGGTCTTTCTATCAAATGGGTAGGTCTTTTTATTAACTCCACAAAAGAATTGGGCAAAATACATAAGTATACCTCACTCTGGAGCTAAGCCACAAAATATTTTCTTAGTTCGGAAAAATAACACCACCACTGCGTTTCATGGCATCGTTTTACCTAAAAATGACTATCTCCATGCCTCAATCTGAGTTGGACACTTTCAGGCCCCCAAGACACCCTTGCCTTGGTTTCTGTACCACTGCTCCTGCAATAAATGTTGAAAAGACCTTGAACTACGTGGAAAATCTTGAAAACTGTGAAAAAAGGACATATAGATCCGTACTGTACAGATGTGCTCAATCTTCCCCTTCTCTATGCTCTTGTGTCTTCTCAATGCATTGCCCGAAGCCCCTTTTTATACAATTGTTGGGTAGTTAAGCAATAACTGTGGTAGTTGGTCGAGTGGTTAGTGTGGCTAAGTCAAACCATTATTTAGCAGAGGTCCCAGGGTTGAATCCCACAGGCTATTGGAAAATGTTTAACAGGAAACATATGCTTGTCATTGATGGCAAGTACAACAATGAAGGTGGCACGAGTACAAGAAGTATTTTAATGTAACAGACATGCACCAGAAGTATTATTGGAAGACACTGCAGAGCAACCTCAATAAGATCAGAAGAGATAGTGCAGAGGATGTTTGGCATGTTTCACAAGCAGCGTAAGCTTGTCATTGATGGAAAGTACAACAGTAATGATGGCTTGAGTACAGAACTGATGATCAACAGGAAAATAAGAATATAAGTCCAGGAATATCGAATGATCGAAGGCAATGCAACATTGACAAAATAATCGAAGGCCCAAGAAGCATTTCTGATCATTGGATCTCATCCAAAATTCCCAACAGCATGAGGGTCGTCAGATATGAATAAGAGCATGCTGAAGAGTAAAGGTCGAGAAGCATTTCTGATCATTGGATCTCATCCAAAATTCCCGACAGCATGAGGGTCGTCAGATCTGAATAAGAGCATGTTGAAGAGTAAAGGCCGAGAAGCATTTCTGATTGTTGGATCTCATCCAAAATTCCCGACAGCATGAGGGCCGTCAGATCTGAATAAGAGCATGCTGAAGAGTAAAGGTTGAGAAGCATTTCTATTCATTGGATCCCATCCAAAATTCCCGACAGCATGAGGGCCGTCAGATCTGAATAAAAACAAGAAGAGAACGCACTAAAAAAGAGGACAGATCTCAGATGTTAGATCCAAGCGCAGGGTCTGACCACCGTTGGATCGAGGAAAACCTGCACGGTGTTTAAAAGTGTAAGGAGAAAAGGGGCTCACCAAATCCCAAAAGAAGGAGGACCATCCATCTCAGGGGATTATGTGGACCGTTGATCTGACTCCCTGTCGAAATTTTGAGGATCGCGAGTTAGAGATGTCAAAGATCATTGACATCAGAAACCCTGATTTCACGATATGTGAAGTCGCGATGTAATCTAAGCCGTCAGATTAAGATTGAATCTAAACTGTTGATTCCAGTCAATGGAGAGGCATCGGGGATTGAGACATTGAAATGACAAAGTCACTTGACATCAAGAACCCCGATTTCACGATATACGATATCGCGATTCAATCGCAGCCATTGGATCGAGAATGTGATCTAGACCATTGACCCAACTCATGACAACAGACCACGTCAGCTAGGGACACATGGCACAATCAGGTAATGAAAAGTGTCAGACTGATTCACCATTTCAGGCACATGTAAGTCACGAATCAGAGTGACACGTGGTAGTATTCAACATGTGTCAATCCACTCATGACGTCAGCAGATGGACACCTCTCAAAGTTTCACGGATTGCGACTTGGAAAGTCAAGATGATTCATCTACAGATTCACGAGATGCAAGATAGTGATTTAATCGTGGACTGTGGGATCAAGAGGACATGTGGCAAAAGATCGTCATGTTGTTGACTGGAAATTCAAAAGAACAGTGAGATGCGAGAATGCGAGTTAATCATGGACCGTTGGATCAAGAGGACACGTGGTGAAAGATCAAAGCACCATAAAGCTCCATCTCGGAGTTTCACCTATCGCGACTTGGAGTGATGAAAATATCCATCTTAGGATCAGCGAGATGCGAGATCACGAAAAGATCCTGACCGTCAACACCCCAAAAGATGTGGATCATTGATCTGAGCTCCATCTCTAAATCTCACCTATCGCGACTTGGAGTGACAAGAGCCTCCATCTAAGGAACAACAAGACGCGAGATCATGAAAATATATGGACCGTTGATTCATCGAGATCATGGACCATCGATCAGGGTCGATGAAGATCATGAGTTCGCAGTGCCTTTTTAGTGCAGACAGTGGTCACCACCTATGGTCATGTGGAGGAAGGAGCTAGCGCAGAAAAGCTCCGTGTCGGATTTTCGCGAATCGCGATATGGAGAGACAAAAGAAACAAAGCAGAATTTTCGATATGCAAAATCGAGAAATCACGATACAATCATAGCCGTCGAATCAAGACCAGATCTAGACCATGGAATCATAGGACATGTGGCAAGTGATCAAGATTTCGCTGACTTGGGGTCAACGGAGAAAAGTGTCGAAATGCCGAAATGAATGCAAGATACCATGGATTCAATCCAACGGTGCAGATGAATTTGAACAAGATCGGAGGGAAACTGTAGCATGATACAGTGTAACTGCCAGAAATCACTGATGGGTTCTGTCAGAGGAATCGAAGACACTATGGGGTAACTGAAACAGATAAGGTGATATCGATTGTCACAGAGAAGACGAAGAGTCTCAAACTGCCAAAGAGGCTGAGGAATCTCAGCATAACACCCAGTGAAGCTAAACACGTGGTTGAACTACCAGAGAAGCTGAAGAGTCGCGATGATGATCACGCAGAGAACTCGATAGGTGGAGGAATTTGGCGCGGAGTCAACATGCAGAGGCATTGCGAACATTGCATGCACAAGGTGCAAAAAATCTATAAATACACAGTACAGAGAAGAGAAGAGGGTGGTTTCCATTGTTGTTGTTGTTGGAGGTTGTTGTGATTGTTGTTGGTAAAGATGATTCAGGTGTGAAGAAGGAGGAGAGTGTAGCAACTGAATAGCACAGAAGAGGAACTGTGCAGAGAATGGAGATGGTGCACAGAGCATAAAAATTAGAGGACCAGACAACGCAAGTGATGTGAGAAGAAAGGCAATGAGGCAGACAAAGCAACGAAATGCAGCAGAACAGTGATAAGACTGGTAAGACATCGTTGAACACCATATCACTGTAATAAATTTCTGTAGAAAATTTTTATATTTTAGGGTGGAAGGGAGGTGCTCAAGAGGACTGTTGTCCTCAGAGGTTCATGTGGGTGCTTGGACACAAGGAGTTGTAGCTTCCATCTAGTTGTAGCCAGAGAAACCAGGGTGGCAGGGTGATACAAGGGAGAACTCTTGTTCTCTGTTATACAGGTTGGTGCCTGTATGATTGGAAGTTGGTGCTTCCATCTAGTTGGTGCTAGAGAAACCAGGGAGTTGGTGCTTCCTTCTAGTAGGTGCTAGAGAAAACAGAGAGTTGGTGCGCTCAGCAAGTTGTAGCTTGCAAAATAGAGGTTGTAGCCTCATTATGAGTTGGTGCTCATATGTATGATAATGTAAAGAATGTAATTATTACTTATCATATAAAGAAAAAGAGGTTTTTACCCTGTATGGGTTTCCTAAGGAAATATCTGTCTCTGTGTTTCTCATATATGTGACTGATGCTGAATGTGCCATTGTTTATTTCCCTGCATTATTGTGATCATCATTTAGTGTCTCAACAAAGAGTTTAAAAGAAACATAATTGTTTAAGAACGGTAACAACTGATTCACCCCCCCCCTCTCAGTTGTCCAACAACTGGTATCAGAGCCGACCCCTTGGAACAAACTTTGCCTTCTGGAAAGTTAGAATGAGAACCTACATAATGGCTTTAGGTGAAGATGTATGGGATGTGGTAGAGACTGGTTATGTAAAGCCAGTTGTGCTAGCTAATAAGGATGACAAACTAGAATTTAGCTTCAATGATAAGGCTATGAATGCTATCTTGAGTGGGCTTATAGAAGCAGAATTTGTAAAAGTTATGCATCTAGGAACTGCCAAAGAAATGTGGGACAAAATCATTAACAATTATGAAGGTAATGAGAAGGTAAAGGATGCAAAGCTTCAAACCTACAGAATACAGTTTGAACAACTGAAGATGAAGGAAGATGAAACTATTGGAAATAACTTTTTGAGAATAGAAGAAATGGTAAATCCAATGAAGGCACTTAGTGAAACAATTGAGGAACCTTCTTTAGTTTAGAAAATCTTGAGATCTCTCCCAGATAGCTTCAACCCGAAGGTCTCTGCTATAGAAGAACTTAATGATTTGAAAAACTTGCAGTTTGACCAACTTCTCAAAACATTGACTGCATATGAAATGAGAATAGTTAAAGATAAACCCACCTCCAGAGAATCATCATTTAAAGAAGACAAGAATGAGGATTCTGAGCCCGATGAAATTGAAGAAAAAATTGTGAAGAGACTGAAGAAGGGATCAGGCAAATAAAAAGTTAAACTGCCTTTCAAATGCTTTAACTATGGAAGGATAGGTCATTTTGCAAACAAATTTCCACACAAGAAACATGATCAGAACTATGAAGGTGAAGAGAAGCACAAATCTAGGAGATTTGATAAAAATAAAAGTTTATGTGTAAGCAATGATGACTCCTCAGAAGACACCGATAGTGACTCTTCCTATGAAGATAAGGTAAATGAATTCATGCTTATGGCCAAAGAGAATTATGATAATAAAAGCACGGGCAGTGATGAGAATGATGAAGAAGCTTTGGTTGACATGGAAGGAGAACTGATCAGTGCATTGGAAGAGATTGACAGACTCAGAATTAAGAATAGAAAGAAAAAACAATTGCTGAGACAGTTTGAGAAAGACAATAAAAATCCTGATGAAGACTTTGCCCTACTGAAAGTGGAATTAGAAAAGGCAAGGAAAATCGAGGATATACTTCAGCTATCAGAAAAGAGGGCAAGATCTGAAGCCCTAGAAGAAGTAGTGAAAACTAGGAAAGAGATGGAGAAGTTTCAAGCCTTGTATCATCAGAATTTGTCAAGTATCAAAGCCTTAGAAGAATTAGCCACCATTCTGAGTCAGCAAAGGAATCCAAAGCTGAAAACTGGTTTGGGTTATGAAGAGGGATCAAGTAGTGGTCAACCAAGAAACAAAGAACCCATCAAGTTTTTCAAAGCTAATGTCCATGTCAAAAGTACAACCAATGACTATAACAAGCCTGCAGAGACAAAGGAAGACAACCAGCCACCCAGGACAAGTAAAGGAAAAAGTGCCAGGACTGAATTTGTAGAACAAAGAAATAATGCACTCCCTGCTCAAAGACATCATCAACATGAAAGAAATCAATTTGCTCGAAGAAGACAACCATTTTCCAGGTACAAAGAATTTTTCTATGGATACTATTTCTATTGTTCTAATTTTGGTCACAAAGTTGTAAATTGTTCCTTAAGAATTAGACATGAGCATTTAAAGTTTCGAAGAAATAAATATCTACCACAACAAAGAATGATACAGCAAAGTAACAAACCATCACAGATTGCAAATTGTCAAATTAAGTCTAGAGACATGCAACTGAGGAGGTCAAGGATTAATAAACAATCAATGAGTAGACAACGTTGGAACAATAAATTTGACCTATTGAACAATGAGATTGAATGCTATAACTGTCACAACTTTGGCCACAAAGCTGCAAACTACCATCTCAAGAATTACAAAGCAGATCCACGAATAAAGTTCTTAGATAGAAAGACGAGCACATGGAATAGGAAAGATAGTGAAAAATGTGGTCAAGCACTTTCAACTCAAAAACAAAAGACCTCTGGGAATATAGACAGTGGATGTTCCAAGCATGTGACTGGAGACAAGGATAAGCTATTGTCCATAAGTAAAAGAAAAACAGGAAATGTGATCCTTGAAAATGATGAACCAGGCAAAATCAAGGATAGAGAGATGATGAGTTTGAGTAATGACAAAGGAGATACCCAGTACGTTCTTCTTGTGGATGGTCTGAAGCATAATTCGCTCAGAACAAGTCAAAAATGTGACAGAGGCAGTGAAGAGGTGCTCACATCCAAAGAATGTAAGGTAAATCTAAACTCAAGACAAATGGTGAATAACAGTATAAGGGCAAACAATAATGTTGATGTTGAATCCTCCCCGGCAAGTAAAGAAGAAGATTCAGATACAATAAAAGAATGCTCACTTAGCATTTACTCCATGGCTGAAGTAGGAGAAGAACCATGTCATAAACAGGAAGCCGAAGTCTTGAAGGTTGAGAAGGAAGACACCCAAATCAAGTTCTTGAGCAGATCCATGACTCTGGACAAGGTCTTGGATAGCCATAGATCACCAAATGACAAAACCGATATTGGATTCAACAAGGTAGAAATCAGTGCTCCTAAGAAACCTGAGATAGGTCCTTCATTTGTGAGAAAGAAAAGTAGGTGTGAGAGTGGGTGTAGCAGTTTTCTCCTGTGATTGAATATGGACATAAAATCCCTGGATTGAATGCATCATGGAAGAAAAATGAAATTGCAGCAATAGAGATCGATGAGATTCAATGGGGAGATCCAAGGGCTATTTAAAAGGTACAAGCTACAATTCCACAGTGTTCAAGTAGGACAATAACATTCTGATGTACATGACATCTTGTAGAGATAACGAGAGGAAAGACTTTTTCAAGGAAAGTTAATATTTTACGAACAAAGGGAAAATCAGAGGATGTGTAGCATGAGATTTAGCAAATGTGTAGAGTGAGGTGAAACACAAAGAAGAAGCAGAGAAGAATGACAAAAAGAGTAGAAGCAGAGAAGAATGATGGAAAAATATGATGCAGAGCAGAACAGATAACAGTGACAGGGGGAGTCATCCACACATGAGAAGATTGATAAAGGAGTTCAAGTAAGAGAGGTGAACAATTTTAAGTATTCTACAGAGGATACAGTGGAAGTTGAAGATGAACAGGTCCAAGAATCAGAAAGAGAAGACTCTGGTTTAGATACAAATATTCTGCAAACCTCAAATGAGAGAGTTCATCCCGTCAAGGGGAGTTTGCATTGGTTTAATATCTGATACCTCCTAAAATTACTGCAACAACTCAGGGGGAGCNNNNACAACTCAGGGGGAGCATGTTTTCTTTGACATTGATGTCAAAGGGGGAGATTGTTGGAAAATGTTTAATAGGCAACATATGCTTGTCATTGATGGAAAGTACAACAATGAAGATGGCATGAGTACAAGAAGTATTTTAATGTAACAGACAGGCAACATAAGTATTTTGGGAAGACACTGCAGAGAAGCCTCAATAATATCAGAAGAGATAGTGCATAGGATGTTTAGCATGTTTCACAGGCAGCGTAATCTTGTCATTGATGGAAAGTACAAGAGTAATGATGGCTTGAGTACAACACCGATGATCAACAGACAAATAAGAAGATAAGTCCAGGAAGATCGAATGATCGAAGGCAACGCAACATTGACAAAATAATCGAAGGCCCGAGAATCATTTATGATCATTGTATCTCATCCAAAATTATCGACAGCATGAGGGCCGTTAGATCTAAATAAGAGCATGCTGAAGAGTAAAGGCCGAGAATCATTTCTGATCGTTGGATCTCATCCAAAATTCTCGACAACATGAGGGTCGTCAGATCTGAATAAGAGCATGATGAAGAGTAAAGGTTGAGAAGCATTTTTGTTCATTGGATCCCATCCAAAATTCCCGACAACATGAGGGCCTTCAGATCTGAATAAAAACAAGAAGAGCGTGTGCTGAAAAGGAGGACATATCTCAAACGTTAGATCCAAGTGCAGGGTTCAACCACCATTGGATCGAGGAAAACCTGCACGGTGTTTAAAAGTGCAAGGAGAAAAGGGGATCACAAAATCCCGAAAGCAGGAGGACCATCCATCTCAGGGGATTATGTGGACCATTGATCTGACTCCCTGTCGAAATTTCGAGGATCGCGAGTTAGAGATGTCAAAGATCATTGACATCAGAAACACCAATTTCGCGATATGTGAAGTCATGATGTAATCTGAGCCGTCAGATTAAGATTGAATCTAAACCATTGATTCCAGTCAATGGAGAGGCATCGGGGATCGGGACTTTGAAATGACAAAGTCACTTGACAACAAGAACCCCGATTTCACGATATGCGATATCGCGATTCAATCGCAACCATTGAATCGAGAATGTGATCTAGACTGTCGACCCAACTCATGATAGCAGACCACGTCAGCTAGGGACACATGGCACAATCAGGTAATGACAAGTGTCAGAATGATTCACCATTTCAGGCACATGTTAGTCATGAATCAGAGTGACATGTGGCAGTATTCAACACATGTCAATCCACTTGTGACATCAGCAGATGGACACCTCTCAGAGTTTCACAGATCGCGACTTGGAGAGTCGAGATGATTCATCTCCAGATTCACGAGATGCGAGATAGTGATTTAATCGTGGACTGTTGGATCAAGAGGACACGTGGCAAAAGATCGTCATGTCGCTGACTGGAAAGTAAAAAGAACAGAGAGATGCGAGATCGTGAGTTAATCATGGACCGTTGGATCAAGAGGACGCATGGTGAAAGATCAGAGCACCATAAAGCTCCATCTCGGAGTTTCACCTATCACGACTTGGAGTGACAAAAATCTCCATCTTAGGATCAACGAGATGCGAGATCACGAAAAGATCCTAACCGTCAACACACCAAAAGATGTGGATCGTTGATCTGAGCTCCATCTCTAAATCTCGCCTATCGCGACTTGGAGTGATGAGAGCTTCCATCTAAGGAACAGCGAGACGTGAAATCACGAAAATATCTGGACCGTTGATTCACCGATATCATGGATCATCGATCAGGGTCGATGAAGATCATGAGTTCGCAGCACCTTTTTAGTGCAGACAGTGGTCACCGCCTATGGTCACGTGGAGGAAGGAGCTAGCGTAGAAAAGCTCTGTGTCAGAGTTTTGCGAATCGTAATATGGAGAGACAAAAGAAACAAAGCAGAATTTATGATATGCAAAATAGTGAAATCACGATACAATCATAGCCATCGAATCAAGACCAGATCTAGACCATGGAATCATAGGACATGTGGCAAGTGATCAAGATTTCGCTGACTTGGGGTCAACGGAGAAAAGTGCCGAAATGTCGAAATGAATGCAAGATCCCATGGATTCAATGCAATGGTGCAGATGAATTTGAGCAAGATCGGAGGGCAACTGTAGCACGATACAGTGTAACTGCCAGAAATCACTGATGGGTTCTACTAGAGGACTCGAAGACACTACGTTGAAGACACTAAGTTGAACTGAGAGGCTGAGGAATCTCAGCATAACACCCAGTGAAGTTGAACACGTGGTTGAACTACTAGAGAAGCTGAAGAGTCATGATGATGATCACGCAGAGCACTCGAGAGGTGGAGGAATTTGGCGCGGAGTCAGCATGCAGAGGCATTGCGAATATTGCATGCACAAGGTGCACAAAATCTATAAATACACAGTACAGAGAAGAGAAGATGGTGGTTGCCATTGCTGTTGTTGTTGGAGGTTGTTGTGATTGTTGTTGGTAAAGATGATTCAGGTGTGAAGAAGGAGGAGAGTGCAGCAGCCGAATACCACAGAAAAGGAACTATGCAGAGAATGGAGATGGTGCACAGAGCATAAAAAGCAGAAGACTAGACAATGCAAGTGATGTGAGCAGAAAGGTAATGAGGCAGACAGATCAACAAAATGCAGCAGAATAGTGATAAGACCGGTAAGCCATCGTTGAACACCATATCACTGTAATAAATTTCTGTAGCAAAGTTTTATATTTTAGGGTGGAAGGGAGGTGCTCGGGAGGACTGTTGTCCTCAGAGGTTCAAGTGGGTGCTTGGACACAGGGAGTTGTAGCTTCCATCTGGTTGCATCCAGAGAAACCAGGGTGGCAGGGTGGTGCAAGGGAGAACTCTTGTTCTCTATTATACAGGTTGGTTTCTGTATGATTGGAAGTTGGTGCTTCCATCTAGTTGGTGCTAGAGAAACCAGGGAGTTGGTGCTTCCTTCTAGTAGGTGCTAGAGAAAATAGAGAGTTGGTGCTCTCAGCAAGTTGTAGCTTGCAAAACAGAGGTTGTAGCCTCATTATGAGTTGGTGCTCATATGTATGATAATGTAAAATGTAATTATTACTTATCATATAAAGAAAAAGAGATTTTTACCCTGTATGGGTTTACTCAGGAAATATCTGTCTCTGTGTTTCTCATATATGTGACTGATGTTGAATGTGCCATTGTTTATTTCCCTACATTATTGTGATCATCATTTAGTGTCTCAGAAAAGAGTTTAAAAGAAGCATAATTGTTTAAGCACAGTAACAACTGATTCACCCCCCCCTCTCAGTTATCCAACACAGGCCTCCCTAATTTTTGTCATGTAATTAAAACAAAACTGGGCGTGCTCTAAATCTGGCGGAGGTTGGCTAGAATGGTGGAATGGTAAAATGTAGTGGCGAATATGTTATATTTGGCGGTTGGTTGGGTTAATCCCCCAAGCGGGATGAATATCATGGTCATGTGGCACTATTTCATGTGAACAGGGGTTGGGCTGAAGGCCTAGCCCCTCCCTTTGGCTCTTAGTTCAAATTTTACGTTTAAATAAAAATCAAACCACATTGCAAACAAGACCCATAGTGTGGTGTAGTGGTTAGTGCAAACTTGTGGGGATTTTGGGCTACTTGGAGGTCATGAGGTAGAATCTTGGGGAGTTGAATAAATTTTTTCATATTCCAGCCATGGGAGGGGTGCCACATGGCATCCCATGACTAGGCCATGTGGCACCATATAACTGGTCCACAAAAACTGCCACTTGTCACCGTATGATTTGCCCATGAAAAGTGACACATGTCATCACTCAATTTGCCCACGTGTCTACATCCTTGCCATGTCATATTGCAAACTCAACTGTGCCACATGTCACCCTTATAGTGGTGCCACTTGTCACTTTGACTTTTTCTTTTTGACCAAGTTTGACTGAATTTTGACCGCTTATAACTTTTGATCTATAACTCTGTTTGACGAGTTGTTTGCGTCGTTAGAAATCCTGCGACATTCTCTTCCCGTTTATTCCCTTTTCATTTATTTTTAGGAACTTTGATTTTTTTCCCTTTTGTTGTCTTCTGAAGCCATTCTGAGCATTCTGATTTTCTTATATGTATTCTAAGTTGTCTTAACCTTCTCTGGATCCTTTTTGGATCAACATCAATCAATGAAATCAATCAATCAAACCATTGGAATCAATGACAACATGATCCAACATGAGACATATGGTGGACTTTGGCAGCATAGACTCAATGATGTGGCTATTAGATGCATGAGGAATCAATAAAATTCTTTATAGGCACTGAAAAAGTAACCAGTTGGTAGAGAAAACTTTATAACGAGATCAACTTCCTAAGGCCATGCTAAACTTAAAATTATGATGACACAAGGACTCAATAATTTTGTGCTCTATTCAAAGGCAACACAAATGCTGCCAATTATAATATAGTACTCCGTTCCTGCCTGCCTTTTTTTGTTTTTTCACAACAAATGAATGCTATGATATAGAGGAGGAAACGAGTGTCGTAAGTAAGAAAAACTAGTTCCAGCAGTGGATCGTACCTATGCTTAATGCACATAAATTCATATGAGAGATGGACACTCGGGGTGATGTTCCCTCAAGGGTATAAGGTGTCAAGTTCAGAAGGATATAAACAAGGCTCTTCTTGGTTGAGGATGCAAAAATGACTTAGGAAACAGTTTATAATGCAAAGCGAGAACTAGCTAAAGGATCTATACTGCAAGCAAGGGCATGAGATGCAATCACAACTTAACGCCAAAAAATATCCTTTTTTATATATTTTAGTCTACTTGGTGTGAAAAAGGGGTAACTTCTGCGAAATAGAAGTATTTTCAAATCCAATTTACGAGTGTGAAAAGGACAAGTTCACTTGACGATATTTTCTATTTTTGGTAACGAGTCGGAAAAGAACTTAACTCAAACTCATGACCTTTCAAATCCAATTTAACGAGTGTGAAAGGGACAAATCACTTGAAAATATTTTTGGTTTTTTAGATGAGTCAGAAAAGAGCTTAGCTAATACTCATTTTATGTGATTATAATCAAAATGAAAGGGGGGAGGCCAAGGCTCTCATCCCGGTCTTTTGTGGAAAGTCAGTATCTTATGGATAGCTAACAAAAGCTTGGGAAAACCCAAAGCTCTCCAATTCAAGGAGGAGAAAGTGATAACGGATTATATAGTCTTTGTGATATTTCGAATAATGTCTTAATGGAAATGACATAGGTGTGGGTATGGGATGCCTCATCAGGTCATCCCAATCGAATGGAACCTCGTCAGGACTTGGAGGGAGAGAATTTGGGGGAAGAATAAATCTCTCTCATTCAGAAGGGGGAGGATTTGGAATGTTGATGACATGACAGAAAGGTGCATCACTCTCTTCAGAGAGAGTAGGATTGACCAGAGATTGCATTGGTGTGGCCACTTCTTCAATTATAGGTTGAAGAGGAAGCATAGTAATGGGGGCAAGAGATGCTTCACCCTTGACAAAGGGGGTGAGGTCGGGAGAGGATTGCGTCAGTGGAACCACCGAGACGATGAAAGGAGAAGTGGTGTGAGGAGAAACCATGGATTCCTCGGGATTTGAAGGGCTCTTGGGTGAGCCCCACACTTCTGGTATCCTAGTAGTAGCTAGACACAGACAAGTAAGGTGACTTCCTTCACAAGTCCTGCAAAGGAATTTAGGCTTATGTCTGAGACGTCTAGGATTCTCGATGTGAAAAGTAGGGGAATGAGATTCTTCTTCAATATGATGAATAGATGTTGGATATGTGACATGGCTATGATTTGGGGTAAAAAGCATGGTTCCCCCAACATAATTGGCAGAGGTTGGGTGCGAGCTTTCAACATAATTTGTAGAAAATGTCGACCCATCTCCGACATGACTGGCAAAGGTCGGTGATGGAGCACCAATATGAATGACAATAACTGGGCTAGTCATAGATTGCAACATTTGATTCCAAGGTTTGGGTAAAAATTTATTCTGAAATACTGCATGCTAGAAAGGATCTTGGTGTACCCCCTGTCCCTGCCCATAAAAGTGGTGGCCTATGCCAAAATGGTCTGAAGAAATTTGGACGGGCATTGTCATCGAGGTCCGTGAAGAGATCAAGGTAGGATAAGAATTATTCTAGTGAGGATATCTATTGCTCCCTTGTGAAGGGGTCTGATAAAGAGGGTATCCTAAATAGTAAAATTGATTCTCTGCATATGAAATACCTAGGGGTACTTGAGGACCTGTCATGGAAAAATTGTTCAAAGGAACTGACATGGAAAATGAAAGATACATGGGTGGGGGGTAATAAGTAGGATAAGCACCCATATGACTAATGGCTCCTGAAAGAGCATAGATATTATTGGATCCATAAGGGGGAAGGTTCCAACCTCCCATTGGGACACGACTCAAAGATTTATACCTGCAACAAGTTCTCAACAAACAATCAGAGCAAGTACATAATGATAATATAAAGAGGTTAGCACATTGGATATCATAATCTATTAATAAAAATTAGAAACATGCCCATGGATAATGTTGTCATCCTAATACACACTTGCTAATGTGAGCTAAGTCCGACTCACTTAATGTGTCCTCAGAGACACAATGTCTAGGTTCTCAGTCCACACTGTCACCTTAACTGGAACCTCTTCCTTCTAGGCTTACTCCTAAGGAAGCCAAGGGGGGTACTCCCTAGTTACTAAATTGATTTTAGTGTTTTAGGTTCTAGGAGTTAGTTTTAATTTGTTAAGGCTAAAGGGGAAAACTAGCCTATGATGCAAATGTAGCAAATGTAAAGTGCAAGTCTATTCTATATCTGAATCAGCCCTTTCCCTAAGTCAACTAAGACTAGTGCCTAAGGTTGGGAAATGGGGTTAACTAAGTTTGAGGGTGGTTTAT
>CBVK0100184599.1:2295-19298 GCA_900067695.1 Picea abies
AAAAAAAAAAAAAAAAAAGCGTTCCCCTCATGGTCGGTGGGGGGCATGAATTGTGTATCCTACAGTTTCTTTGACCTGCATGTGAATTAGGAAGATAATTAGGCTCCACAACCAACAATCTCCCACTTGGAGACTGATCACAACAACTGCACTATTTTTGTACCTGTTGGACTATGATCCACCCTTGGACCTGGAAAATTTATCATCTTCACCTTCATGCTTGAACCAACTAAAACTGAGTAGGAACTTAGTTTCTCCCTGGTTACTGCCTTTGCTAACATGTTTGCAGGATTCTGGCTAGTATTTATCTTTTCTAACTTCAAATGTTCACCTTCCAAGATGGATTGTATGAAATGGTACCTGAGTTGCATACGCTTAGTCTTAGAATGGAAGGTTGAGTTCTTTACAATATTAATGGCACTCGTGTTGTCAAAGTACAACCTGTTATTCTCTTTCTTCTTTCCCAATTCCTCCATAACCTCTGTAACCAAATCATTTCTTTACTAGCCTCTCTAGCATCAACATACTCTACTTCCATTGTTGAAAGTGAAATAACCTTTTGTAGTTTTGAAATTCAACTTATGGTTGTTCCACCTACAGTAAAAACATACCATGTGGTGCTCCTCCTGCTATATGTATCACCTTCCATATTCAAACCAACATATCCCTGTAGAACAATGTTTGAACCTCCAAAACATAATGCATGAGTATCAATACCTCTCAAATACCTGAGAATCCATTTTACTGCATCTCAATGTTCTTTACCTGGATTGTTCATGTACCTGCTTATAACTCCCACTACATGTGAAATATGTGGTCTTGTGCACACCATAGCATACATCAAGCTGCCAACTATTGATGAATAAGGGACCCTGGACATGTATTCTATCTCTTCCTATGTCTTGGGACACATTTCCTTGGTTAATTTGAAATGGTTGGCCAAAGGTGTACTAACTGGTTTTGCATTTCACATTCTAAACCTATCTAACACCTTCTTTGTGTACTCACCCTTAGACAATGTCAAATTGCGATTTTTGTTGTCTCTTATTATTCTAATACCAAGGATTTTCTTTGGAGCACCCAAATCCTTCATCCCAAATGAATTAGCTAATTTCTTTTTGAGCACATTTATATCTTGCATGTTAGACCTTGCAACAAGCATGTCATCTACATACAATATCAATATAATATAGCTTCCATTTTCTAGTCTTTTAAAATAAGCACATTGTTCAAAATGACATCTAATATAACCTTGTTCTGTCATAAACCTATCAAACTTCAAATACCACTTCCTTGGAGCTTGTTTTAGGCCACACAAGCTCTTTTTCAACCTGCATACCAAATTCTCATTTCCTTTTACCTCATACCCCTGTGGCTGCTACATAGAAATCTCTTCCTTGAAATCCCCATGGATAAAAGTTGTTTTTACATCTAATTGTTCCAGATGAAAATTTTCCACTACCACAAGACTTAAAATAGTCCTAATTGAAGTCATTTTAACAACACGAGAAAATATTTCATCAAAATTTATACCTTTCTTTTTTGCAAACCCATTTACAACAAGTCTAGCCTTGTACCACTTTTTCCCTCCATCTTCTTCCTTCAACCTATAAACACATTTATTTTGCAATGATATTTTTCTTGTAGGTAACTGAACCAAGTCCCAAGTCTAGTTATTTACCAAGGAATCCATTTCCTCTTTCATGCCTTTCTCCCACTTCTTTTTAGTGTCTACCTGCATCGCCTCTTCAAAACTTTCTAATTCACCACAATCAATCAACAATAAATAATACAATGAAGGAGAGTATCGCTCAAGGGGTCTACTTAACCTAGTATATCTACTAACAACACCTGCAGGATTTTGAGGTACATGTTGCTCTTGTTGTTGTACATTTTGATTTTATGGTACCTTTGGAATTTCGTTTTCTTTGATTTAATCAAGCACCATGTATTCTGGTTTTTATTTTTCCTATTTCTTTATCTGTAATTGATCTTTGTATGTGACCTTCTCATTGAATATGACATCTCTAATCCTAATGATTATGTGATTTCCATAATCTCATAAATGATAACCAAAATCATTAAGACTATATCCAATAAAGGTACACTTCTTGGATTTTGATTCAAGCTTTGTTCTATTTTCTTTATCAATATGGACAAATTCTTCACAACTGAAAGTCTTCATAAATGAATAGTATACCTTTTTACCTATCCATGCCTCCTATGGATTTCCACCATCCAAAGAGCTTGAAGTTCCTTTGTGTATTAGGTAAACAAAAATATCTACAACATCTTCCCAAAACTATAAGGCAAACCCAACATGCAATCTCATACTCCTTGCACATTCCATGATTGCATATTCATCATTTCTGACACCATTTTATTTTGGTGTTCCTAGAATTCTCTTCTCTCTACAAATCCCATGGTATGAACAATAATCAGAAAACTCCTTTTTTCAATATTCACCTCCATTTTCAGATCTGAGACACTTTAAATTTTTTCCTTTCTCGTTATCAACCAAAGCTTTCCATTTCTTAAAAGTGTCAAAAACATCATATTTTTGTCGAATGCAATAAACCCAAGTGTTATCACTGAAATTTCGTCTGCACATGGCGACAAGAACTCCACATCATCAAAACAACAATGAAGTCACTCATGGCACTGAGATATAAAAGGCCATGAGGGTACACTGTTTTGGCAAGGAATTCTAAGCACCATTATGCTGTTCAGATGGTTCAAGGCTCCTCCTTTGACAACAAACCCATCAGCTGCATCACCCAGAGTTCTTTCACTGCTATGTGCAGTTCATTTCATTTGTAAGGAAAGCATTGTGTTAAGGGCCCCGAAGAGCCTTCCACTGGAGGGAGAAGGAACCTCTGGTCTCTTTCTTCAGCATGCTCTGGTTTCATTAATACACCAAGCCTGAAACCATTGATGACCCTCGTGTCTTATGTTTGATGTTTTTGTTTATTTTTGCAGTGTTATTTTCTTTCAGTTGATAGTTAGATTGTAGTTTGTTTTGTTTCTGTTAACCCTTTTGATCCACAACTGTTCTACCCTGCCGGACCCAACAGGGTATGCAAGCGCTCTCCATTTGATCACCTGGTGACCATTTGAACGTGAACAGACTGGCGAATCCGCTGGGGAGTTAGGTATCAAATCCTCCCTCAATTGGGTTTAATTCGCTTTCCTTTTTGTTTTATTAACTTGCAGGGACACAAACCAGCCTTCGCCGACCTGCTAGCCAGTCGATTCACAGGAGAATCGAGAGAAATCCACTCGAAGTTTCTTTCTCAGTAATTTATCACAAGCGCACGGGTTTTCCACCACACAGACGCGCGCATGTGCTTTGGTGTTTAATACAGTGCGCGCGCAGGCGCCAAACGCACCTCTGTCCATACTAACAGCCGCGCATTTGAACCAAATTTTTCATTGTAAGGTTTTGGATGTGGGGAAAGTCAGTTTCCCTCTCAAGAATGATTTCATGCATGCTCTAAATACTGCACCACTTAGACCCCTCAACTTATAAAGGGGATAGTCAAACAAACATAGGCACTTAGGTGGATAAAAATCATTTTTCCCTTATTTGCTTTTTGCCACGTGGATGGCTTGCTTTGATTTATAATCTAAGTTGAACATCAGATTCTAATCACATCTAAACTCACATTTGGGACTAGAAGTTGCAAGTAACAATCTTGATTATGCTCTTCTCTCGTGCCATCAAGCGATCTTGAGAATCAGAAAAAGATTGCAAAAACGATCTCATCTCCCTTTAACAAAAATTTCAAAACTTTTAGGAGAGGACAACGGCTCTTTTGAGACCCCTCTTAGTTTCATTTTTCAAACGCATTCTTGTAATGGGCCCATACATGCCCACATGTCAACAAAGCTAGAATAGTGTTTGAACTTCTTCTTTCTTAGATCAGAAAACTAGGAGAGTTTAGAAGTTTGTAACGGGCCCACACATGCCCACATGTTCAATCTAGGATAGTTTCATGCTTTTTCTAGATTAACTCACACATAGGGAGTTAAAGGATAGTAACGGACCACAATGTCCACATGCTAGTTTCCTAGGGCTTTTAAAATTCCGCAAGGTTGTACCAATGACATCTAGTTGATTTAGGTAATCAAACTCTTGTAAAGGACCAAGCGATGTCCACATGTTGCAAGGTGACATCTAAATAACTAAAATTTGGTACACTTTTCACTCACACAAAAAAGTCACTTTTGCACTCACATAGCCTCTTCTCGAAACGTGGAGGTCTAAGTAGGTTTCCTCCCAAGGGATTCTGAAAACACCCCATCTTTTCTTGATTGGACTATCCACTCCCACTTTTAATCAAACGAGGTTGGTTTTCACCCCCAGCCTCACAGAACAATTTCATCTAAAATCTTTCTAAACAACTCACTAAGTTGTCCTCCACAGGAGGTGCCAAAAGAAAATTTTAGTCTAGGTAGGATTTCGGGGGTAGGCATCCAAATAACCCCCCGTTATCTGGTTCTCACAATTTCAAACATAGAAGTTGACAAATAGGGAGCTTTCAAATCCTCCAAGTCCAGTGTTCCAATCACCATAAGGTAGGGAGATACCCGTGAAGGGTCGAAGGCTGAGGTCCAGTTGTTCTGTGCATCCCCCCTTGAGGCACCCACCTCTTGGAAGGGATCCATCCCATGCCCCATTTCTTAGGCCGAAAATATAAATGCCGCGCTTGGACCGAGGTACCTAGTGACCAATTTTAGGACATCTACCCAGGTGGCGATTGTGGGCTGCAATCGCACCTCGATTGGATTTTGTGTGGCTATTGGGAGGTATCGCCAGCTCTTTCGGGATATTGCACCCTTTACCCCTCATTATAACCAGTTATTTCATTCTTCACTAGTGTCTCTTCCGGNNTGAGAGGAAGGACGTTACGTCTTCTAGGACACGAGCATTTGCTTTCTTTTGATTCCCCCACGCGGACAAAACCCTCTTACCCACATATATGCTTCTTTTTCATTTATGTATGATGCACATCTGATTACAGTCTGATTTGGATATATATATATATATTGTGTACACATTCAATGCAAAGGCTTTTTTGGGTTCTACATTTCTCTCACCACTTGTTGCACACATTCACACAACTAGCCCGACATCATAGGGGTACCACAAGAACCCCCGTCGTTCACGACGCTTACTCAACCTTCCTCCTATCTTAGGGGGAGTATCTGGTCGTACCCGTTCAAAGGTACCTCCTCCACACACTCCTGTGAGTGCTACCATTTTGGGATCAGCTTTGCTTGGTTCTACATTACTTGGGTCAACTTCCCAAAGTCATCCATCCACTCGCTCTCCTCTTCACGGAAGCAGGGGACCCTCTTCCTCTCAAGGAGGGAGCACCAACCCACCTAGCCCCCATCAAGGGTTAGGTTCACAACACAACATGGCTGGAGCTAACCCTCCCCCACCACTACAGATGCCATACTTGGCCTCTCTCAACATACCAGATCTCACAAAACTCACAAATGATCCTATATTGCATGACGCCACATGGCCTGCAATGCCAACCAAACTTCCATCAGACATACCAAAGTTTGAAGGAAAGGCAGGGGATGACCCCGCCAACCATGTTATGACCTTTCATCTATGGTGTTCTTCCAATAGCATCATGGATGATTCCGTCAGACTGCGCCTATTTCAACGCACACTTATCGGTCCATCAACCAAATGGTACGTAGAAGAAAGATCAGGGTCCCACACGACCTTTGAGTCATTAGCCAAAGCCTTCTTGACCTTTTTCCAATTACCCATCCGTCATGACAATGGTCTAGAACTACTGTCTAACTTCAAACAGACCTCAGCCACCCACATCGCTGACCACATTCATGAGTGGCGTAGGCAACGTAGTTTGTGCAAAGCAGAAACCACCAAACAACAATGCCTTGACTGGTTTCTTAGATCACTTGTCTCTCTACTTGGTAAAGACGTCGCTTCCACCTTCCCTCAATCTGAAGAGGAAGCCATTAGTAAGGCCCAACAATATGACCTCATTTATGCACAATCAGGATACTTATACACAGTGCTTCCTGATCTTCCCAAACCTACACCATTTGGCCAAGACAAACCTGGGATGTCTCATTCAACAGACGGACTAATAGGTGCCACCACACACCATGGTCCACAACCCCAACCACCATCGATGTATGGCACACCTCAATACCCACCGGTTTATGGGGGCACTCCTTACTACCCCCCACCCGCTTATCAACAGCCATACCCTGTTGCTATACCTCCACCCATCAGTGGACCTCCACTGGCACCCCCCATACATCCACCTATTGCCACAAGCAGTGGTACTCCCTCAACAGCAGCTTACAGTACTAGTGAAAGAACGATGCCGTCCTACGTACCTTATGGACCAGCACCACCACAAAATCCATACTTCCCCTTTCCTCGGCCTCCACAACCCATGGCCCCCCCACATCCACATGCGGGGGTAAATTTTGTTCAACCTTCCGCCGCTCAACAATACCAGAATTTTGAACAAATGAATACAGCCAACCCAACTCATCCATCGAACAATAACAGGAATAAAGGAAAGAATAGGAATAACAACAATCCTGGTCAAGGCGGGAACCATCCCCCACAACACCAACCCCCTGGGGGCAACTAGAACCAAGGGACCTAAAACCCCCAAGGGAGCAATAACAACAAACTCCAAGGGCGGAATACTATGAAAACCATCCACCCTTGTGCTCTTTGCGGCATGTACGGTCATTACACCCACCATTGCCCCCAGATCGCTGATTTCAAAAGGTTGAAATACTCGAGGAATCTTCCCCCTACCCCTGCACAACCTGCCCTGCAGCAGGCACAACAACAGTATGTGCAACAACCCCCTCCCGCCGTACTGCAAAATCCTATCCCACACCAAGGCGTGGTAAACACCCAATAGGATGCACAACATCCCCCACCTCAAATAGGATAATACCACAACCCTAACAATCCAATAGAGCGTACCATTCTCCTCACCAGTGAGGAAGAAATCCTTCTGCAAACACGGAATCGTCAGTATTCGGCTGAGTCTACTTCTACCTCTCCAGAGACAAACCCTACACCAGTGGCACCCCCGTACGACCCCCTGTACCTACCCTGCCCAAAAATTGGAAACCTATAGCTATGCAGGATGTTCAGACCACTAACCTGAAACTCACACGCCGGGAAACGGATGCCTCGTGCTCTTGGAATCACTCAATCCCCTCTAGATCTGCTCTGGAACTCACTGTAGCAGCAGGTACAAATGAGGTGGCAATGTGGGCCCTACAACTATATATAGGGTTTTTGCCAAACTTCCACTCACCATTCTGGGAGCCCACGACGTCCATTTTTCGAACAGTCTTCAGCCACGGGATCAACATCCCGCCGCCTACATCATGGCTGCTCCTGGGCCACTTTTTATCCTGAGCCCCCGGGGTGCCTTTTTTCTTTCACATCATGGCCAGGCATGCACACACATTGTCACATTTATCTAATACATGTTCATATTTGGTATTATCTTCAGATATTGTTCACTTTGGGTATTTGGTTGTTATGTGTGCAGGTACTTGATCCATCATCTCTCAACATCATTCCTTCAGGTATATACTCAGCACTGGCATGTAGTCTCTCCCACTGTGTTGCATTTACAATTCCAGTCATTCCCTCTGATATTGACCTTTAGGACACCCTTTTCCGGCTCTGCAGTACCCCCACCTCCATTTTTGCATCTACGGTACTGTAATCCAGTAGCATTCTCACCCACATGAGTTGTCTCATTCATAGCACCTTTTTTCACTTTTGACACTCATGCTGTTCTTCATTACCCTTTAGGGATGGGAGTCCCGATAGTCTTACATCATGTTGCGAATTAACCACATACTTCTTCTCCTCATTTTGCTAGCTTCCCATATAGACTCCCAGATCATCGCTTTATGGTTATGTTCTTTTTTACCTGCCCCTCCGCAGGATCATGAACCCACCATTTCATCCACCATCAGTTTGCCCATCTGCGAACCTATCTTCATTTCACCTACCTCATACAGAAACTCGCCAATGGGGCCCCCACCCTTCATCAGTTTCTCATGACAATTCTGCCCTCCCTGGGGCACGCATTTCACACTGGGGCACCCATTTCTGTATTTGTACATTTCTCACCAAAATTATTTATTATTTATTATTTATTGTACAAACACCTTTACCTTCAGTCATTACCTTCCTCGTCGTCACCGTCGGCGACTTTCTTTCTTTTGGCCACACGCAACCCATGTCACCCTTGGATTGGAGCAGTACTTATCATTTACCCTTGCCGACATCGTCCATATCTTCAGAGTACCCCACAGGTCAGTTACCTCTTCCCTCTGAATTTGTTCACCTTGTCCCGCCTCTGGCACAACTTAACACCAGTCTTGTCGTCCCCCTGACACTCGACCTTGTTACGCGGTTGCGGCCACTGTTTCTCTTATATCTCCTCCAACCAAGGGCAGTCTTGAGTCATCCCACTTCTTGATTTCGTCCATGTACCTCTGCCACTTCCTCACCTCAGTATATTCCACAGAGCACCTTTTTGCTTCTGGGAGTCGCGTCCCCCTTTTTTTTGACATCAGCACACTTTTCCAGAAGGGCGACAATATCTTGATTCTCATTCTCTATTTTAATGAGAGATCTCGGATGGCACAGGGTGAAACACCATTGCTCCCTGCTGTCATTGGCCCCCATAACATTCAACGCCAACACTCTCTCATGTTATGGTGGGTCTTACTAGGTGACTGTTGCATTTATTTTTGTCATTTGCCGAAGACCTCTGAACGTGGTAGGGCCATCAATGCCCACATCATCGTCGTTGCTTATTACAACGATCATTGCCTCTTATTCAGAGTATGTTCCTTTGCAGAATTGTCTTCTGCCTTTATCATTATCGCCCCCGAGGGCGCTGCAGTTGTCTACACCAACACTTCCACCATCTTTTTTCAGAGTTACATCACACAAGCATGGGGCATGCCCGCCTCGTTTGTACACAATTGTATATTTTTTCTCTGCACGTCTCTCAGAAGGTCGAGATACCGGTTCCTTCTCTCTCCAACGGATCGCTCCGAACGGTCCCACTCTTGCTTTCCCTTACAACCACATTCTCAGTAGAAGAAACATTGATGGATTTCGGCTATACGTATTCTCCTAACCTCATCCATCAGGGGGCATCTGTTATCACCGAAATTTCGTCTGCACATGGCGACAAGAACTCCACATCATCAAAACAACAATGAAGTCACTCATGGCACTGAGCTATAAAAGGCCATGAGGGTACACTATTTTGGCAAGGAATTCTAAGCATCGTTATGCTGTTCAGATGGTTCAAGGCTCCTCCTTTGACAACAAACCCATCAGCTGCATCACCCAGAGTTCTTTCACTGCTATGCGCAGTTCATTTCATTTGTAAGGAAAACATTGTGTTGAGGGCCCCGAAGAGCTTTCCGCTGGAGGGAGAAGGAACCTCTGGTCTCTTTCTTCAGCGTACTCTGGTTTCATTAATACACCAAGCCTGAAACCATTGATGACCCCCGTGTCTTATGTTTGATGTTTTTGTTTATTTTTGCAGTGTTATTTGCTTTCAGTTGATAGTTAGATTGTAGTTTGTTTTGTTTCTGTTAACCCTTTTGCTCCACAGCTGTTCTACCCTGTCGGACCCAACAGGGTATGCAAGCGCTCTCCATTTGCTCACCTGGTGACCATTTGAACGCGAACACCAAGTTTTTCTAGTTGCATTATCAATAAAATTAACATAATAATGAGATCCACCAAGAGATGATACTTAATTTTGTCCCCATACATTTGTAAGCACAAGTTCCAACTTTTCACTCTTCTTTACTTTTCCAACTCTGAGAAATCTGACTCTCTTTTGTTTTCCATTAACACAGTGCTCACATAAATCCAATTCAACTTGTTTAAGATCTGGCAACAAATTCCTTTTTTGAAGTATATGCATCCCCTTATCACTCATGTGTCCAATCCTATGATGCCACATTGTTGTATCCACTCTTGTAGAAGCTAAAGAGATACACGAGTCAACATTAACAATGCATACATACAATGTACCTACCTTCTCCCCTTTTTCCATTACCAATGATCATTTAGTGACCTTCCACGCCTTATCTGTAAATATAGATATACATCTTTCACTTTCCAACTTCCCCGTTGAAATTAGATTTCTTCTTAGATCTATTATTTGTCTCACCTCTTTCAATAACCATTGGTTTCTATTCTTTTGCTTTATTTTTACCTCACCCATTCCAACAATTTGACATGGTTCATCATCACCCAAATAAACCTATCCAGAATAACCTTGAACATAATATTGAAAATGTTTCCTATGGGTTGTGGCATGAAATTAAGCCACTGGATCTACTACCCAAGATTCAATAATATTATCTAAAAAAATAATCAAAGCATCTTGTAACACATCACCTAAAAATGTTGTAGTTACACAATATGTTGGCATAACTAGTTGTCATTTTGGATATGCACTTGCATCTTAAGAATAACATTGAATGTGTGACCTATGAGACAAAAGAAACTTTAAAAGTGCAAAGTAATACAAGTCACAACCAAAAGAAGTCTTGGAAGTAGTTACATGGTGATTCGAAACAAAAGACATTTTCTTCAACTGCAGTAAACTCAAGATCATATTTACATACATACATACATGTTAACAAGAAATATGGAGATATGCTACACATTGTAAAAGGGTTTGTAAGTACCAAGGTGGCAACCAACAAGTATATTGTTGACTTCTAAATTTGAATTCCATGACCATCAACTTCATGAAAAAGCACATACACCTCATTCTAGAAGGGCTCTTGTGATCCAAGTGGATATCGGTGGTCACCCACCTTTTCCAACTGGCTCAAAACATTTTTTTGACAATTTTGCTAAATTACAAATTTTAGCAGTTTTTCAGGTCTTGAAACTTCTGGAGCCATTTTGAGGCCCTAAAAGATGTTTTTTGGGAAAACAGGGAGCAACATGGAAGTTCTTTAACTGTTTCCCCCAAAATGAATCTCCTCGATGATACCTTTCCAACGGGCTATCATGCACCTAAAACAAAGATCGTATGAAAAAGTTAATACCCCAGGAAGTTGATGTACTAACTTACCCAAATGGGGCCCACATGACTTTTGGCACTTCATCTCCTAGGGTTAGGTTTTTGGATGTCTAGGGTTTTTGGAATTCCTGTTTATTGTAAAAAAATGCCTTCAGAGCCTCATTGTTATTTTATTCTTGTGAATGAGCAAAATCGTCACATCTCTTCTCAGAGATAAGCCGCCACCATTCCAACAAGCTTGTTTTCCGCTGCATTTTACAGTTTCAACTTATTTCCTTATTGAATAGAAAACTATTTTTACTGTATCTCTATTATTTTGTGTTAAGCACCTATTAATAATCTGTAGTCATTTTCTTCTACTCATAAAATCCATATCAGTGGTATTAGAGCAGTCTACTCCTTGTCATCTTAATGCATGTCCCCAATGAGGTTGGAGTACAAAGAGTTGGGTCTCGAGCTTGTTTCTCTTGAGGACAAAATCTCTCGCATGCCCAAGCGACCTCTCATGGTAGGAGAAAAGAAAGATGTAGGGACAAGAGATCCTTTCAAAAAATTTATTGAGGAATCCCTCACGCAACAGAGGAACGAGATGATGGATAGTTTCGTGCAAATCCTTCAGCAACTACCAATAGGCGACACATCTTCTTCAAGCGAAGGTGTCACCCCCTTCAAGGTATAAATAAACTTCAATATTCTTATATTTGGAGGTTAGATAGACATAGATGCTATAGACAAGTGGTTGAATCTACTAGAAGGGTATTTTTATGTCCATAACTTTTTGAATAGAGAAAAGATTACTTTTGCGCTCCTCAAAGTTGTTCCCCATGTCAAATATTGGTGGGAAAATTTCTGTGAGAAAAATGAAATAGAGGAACCCTCATTATTTACAGTCACAACCACCTGAGAATCCTTCAGGGATGTTATTAAGGAACAATACTACCCTGTGGAAAGTTATCATGACTTGTATACCAAATGGACCACACTACGATAGGAAAGAGACCAAGCAGTGCCAAATTTCACAAATATCTTCCATACCTTGTGCAATAAGTTGGGTATCAAAGATTCAGAGTGAAATTGGGTGCTTAAGTATTTTGGTGCTCTGCATAGATACATCCAGACCGAAATGGAATTTTTGGACATCTCATCCTTGGGCGTGGCCTACCGATATGTCGTCAACATCGAGCAGAAGCTCAAACAAAAGATGCAACAATTTGGGTCTTGGAACCCCTCACAACAAAATCCAGGAAATGGTGTCCCCAACACACAGAACAAACGACAGAGAAAATATGAACAGTATTAGGACAACCATTCCAAGCCGCAACCAAAGAAGGACACCAGAAAGACAAAGAAATACACTAGGAAGTGGTGCGACTTCCATAAGAGCCCTTGGAATAACACTGCTAACTGCTGCTCAAAGCAGTCACTGGTGGCTGAAGTGAAAGCCTCTGAATCACATGCGGGTTCTGACTCTGAGTCAGAACTAGAAAGTGGAAGACGGATCATTGAAGTGTAACTCAGTGCCACCATTGCTACCACCAAGCTCCATCCTGGTGAACCAGACGAGCCAGAAGAAGGAGAACACCTCTTCCATTCACAAATGTGGGTAAAAGGCACCCCGCTACACATCATTATTGATAGCGGTAGACAAAATAACCTCATCTCAGAAGATTTTTTCAAGCGGCTGGCCTTGCCGACAATGCCGCACCCACAACCCTACACCATTGGATGGCTCCGCCAAGGAAGCGATCTCTGTGCCAACCAACAGTGCTAAGTATTGTACATGATTAAGCCCTTCAAAGACAAGGTATTGTGTGATGTTGCTCCTCTCAAAGTTTGTGATGTTCTTTTGGGCCAACCTTATTTATGGAAACGTCATGTTGTATATGAGTCTATGCCTCGTAGTGTTATTATTACTTTGAACAGGGAATTGTACATGATACCCGAGGCAGTCCCACCTAGTGATATTTCCTTGATCTCTATTAAGAAATACAGGAAGGTCATCTCTTAGATGGGGAAGTTTTTATTCTTCATGATTCGCTCTCAGAATGAGCGAAAGATCACAACCACATCCAAGGTCTCTGCGACCGACCTCTCCACATAAGAGAAGCAATTAGATAAGGTCACGGAAGAATACTTAGATATCTTCTTCTCACTTACCGGGGTACCTCTGCACTGCTAGGTCAAGCACCCCATTGATCTGACCTTTGACACACTGCTACCCAATGGGCCAGTCTATCGCCTCTCTCTGTTAAAGAATGAGGAGATCAAGAGACATATCCAAGAACTGCCCCACAAGGGGCACATCCGTCCCATATCATCACATTGCGAGAGCCCAATCATGCTGGTACAAAAGAAAGATGGAACCTAGAGACTCTACATCGATTTATACCACAGGTTCGTGTTGGGATTCTCCCATATTGCATGGGCTCTCAGCCAAATAACCAGGGGTGGTGGTAAGGCAAAATTTGCATGGGGCCAGCCCCAAATGAATCTCCTCGATGATACCTTTCCAACAGGTTATCATGCTCCTAAAACAAAGATCGTATGAAAAAGTTAATACCCCAGGAAGTTGATTTACTAACTTACCCAAATGGGGCCCACATGACTTTTGGCGCTTCATCTCCTAGGTTTAGGTTTTTGGATGTCTAGGGTTTTTGGAATTCCTATTTATTGTAAAAAAATGCCTTCAGAGCCTCATTGTAATTTTATT
Organism: Picea abies; assembly: GCA_900067695.1. Lineage (NCBI taxonomy): Eukaryota > Viridiplantae > Streptophyta > Pinopsida > Pinales > Pinaceae > Picea > Picea abies. Next base: position 16,120 of record CBVK0100184599.1, read on the forward strand.
CTTGCGAATGAGCGCGGTCGTCACATCTCTTCTCAAAGATAAGCCACCACCATTCTAGCAAGCTTGTTTTTTGTTGTATTTTACAGTTTCAACTTATTTCCTTATTGAATAGAAAACCACTTTTACTGTATCTCTGTTATTTTGTGTTAAGCACCTATTAATAATCTGTAGTCATTTTCTTCTACTCATAAAATGAAGATCAGTGGTATCAGAGTGGTCTACTCCTTTTCATCTTAATGCATGTCCCTAATGAGGTCGGAGTACAAAGAGTTGGGTCTCGAGCTTGCTTCTCTTGAGGAAAAAAGCTCTCGCATGCCCAAGCGACCTCTCATGGCAGGAGAAAAGAAATATGTCAGGATAAGAGATCCTTTCAAAAATTTTCTTGAGGAAGCCCTCACTCAACAGAGGAATGAGATGATGGATAGTTTCGTGTAAATCCTTCAGCAACTACCAACAGGTGACACATCTTCTTCGAGCGAAGGCACCGCCCCCTTCAAGGTACAAATAAACTTTGATATTCCTATATTTGAAGGTAAGATAGAAACATATGCTGTAGACAAGTGGTTGAATCTACTAGAAGGGTATTTTTCTGTCCATAACTTTTTGAATAGAGAAAATATTACTTTTTCACTCCTCAAAGTCATTCCCCATGTCAAATATTGGTGGGAAAATTTTTGTGAGCAAAAGGAAACAGAGGAACCCTTATTATTTACAGTCACAACCACCTGGGAATCCTTCATGGATGTTATTAAGGAACAATACTACCCTATCGAAATTTATGATGACTTGTATACCAAATGGACCACACTACGACAAGAAAGAGACCAAGCAGCACCAGATTTCATAAATATCTTCCATACCTTGCGTACTAACCTGGTGACTCTACATCAATTACCGAGCTTTGAATAAAATCATAGTTAGAAACTGGTACCCAATTCCATGAATTGACGACCTCCTTGATCAACTCATGGGGGCCAAATAATACAGTAAGATTGATCTTAAGTCTAGCTACCACTAGGTCCCGATATAACAGATAGATGTATGGAAGACCACCTTCAAGTCAAAGGAAGGCCTTTTTGAATGGTTGGTCATGCCCTTTGTTTTGAAAAATGATCCAGCCACTTTCATGTGGATGATGGATGATATCCTGCGACCATTCACCAATAATTTTGCAGTGTTTTATCTGGAGGACATTCTCATTTACAAAAAGACTTGGATTGAACACTTGCAACATATTTAGCAGGTTTTGTACACCCTACGGTAGCACAAGCTATACGCCAAATTGGAAAAATGTTCCTTCAGCATGGACAGGGTCCATTACTTGGGCTACATCATTGATCAACATGGCGTACATGTGGATCCAGCCAAGATCCAAGTCATCCATGACTGGCCAGCCCCAACCACACTCACTGAGCTTCGGAGCTTCTTGGGTCTTGCCAATTTATACCACAGGTTCGTGTTGGGATTCTCCCATATTGCATGGGCCCTCAGCCAAATAACCAGGGGTGGTGGTAAGGTGAAATTTGTGTGGGGCCGGTCCCAACAACAAGCGTTTAATGATTTGAAGTAGTGTTTGTGCTCAGCCCCAGTAATTTCACTACCAGACCTACAAAAACCCTTTGAGATTGAGACAAATTCTTTAAACTATGTTATGGGCACTGTTATCACTCAGCACGGGCACCTCGTGGCCTATCATAGTGAGACACTATTAGATGTTGTCCGTAAGTACCCTACTTATGACAATGAAATGTACTCCATTGTGAAATCCTATCGCCAATGGAGACATTACATTATTGGGAAGGAGACAATCATCCACACTGATCATAAGACACTGCAATTCATGCAGACACATGGAAAATTGCAGAATGACCGCCATCAAAAGTGGTCCACATACTTGCAACAATTCCACCTCAACATCAAGTATAAAACATGAAGCACCAATCGTGTCACTGATTGCCTTAGAAGACCACCAGTCGCGACACTCACCATGGTGCTAGAATCTTGCAGCCATGAGACCTTTGGATGACCCCAACTTTATGAGACAAACCCAGACTTCGCCACCACCTACCAAATGTTGGGTGCAAACGCAGTTGTTCATAATTTCCATCTTCAGGATGGGTTGTTGTGTTGTCTGGGCCATATCTATGTTCCATCGAGCGAGAGAGTGAAGTTGATTTGGGAAGATCACTACAATTGGGTGGCAAGACACTTCGGTGTTGAAAATACAGTGGCGATGCTACATAAACATTTCCACTGGCTGAAAATTCGACAGGAGGTCAACAAGTATATTAGGTCTTGCATTTCCTGTGCTATTACCAAAATAACCACTAAGAAACGGGGCATGTACACCTCTCTTCCTACTCCTGACAGGCCATGGGAATCCATCTCAATGAAATACATGTCAGGCCTCCTGTCCACTAAGCGGGGAAATGACTGTGTTTTTATGGTTGTTGATCGCTTTTCTAAGATGGTGATTATGGTTGCCTACAAGAAGAGCATCACAATAGAGGCCACTGCCAATATATTCTTTGAATGAGTCTGGGTACATTTTGGAATCCCACAAACCATTGTCTCAGATCAGGACAGTTGCTTTCTCAGCACATTCTGGTCGATCCTCTGGTCATTGCTAGACACCAAGCTCACCAAATCCATGGCCTTACACCCCCAAACAGATGGCCAAACCAAGGTCATAAATCGAATGATTGTGCATATCCTTCGCATGTATTATTCCAAGCACCCTTGCACATGGGATGATGGCCTTCCCTATGTCCAACATAGCTACAACCGATCCCTGCATAGCTCAACTGACCATAACCCCTTTCAGGTGGGGTTGGGATTCTAACCATTGGGTCCCATAGATGTTGCACTTCCCCTTGCGGTCGACTCGAATGAATCATATCCTACTCCAACTGAAGCTGACAAAGCCACCCAGTTCATTGAGTGGATCGATCACATCCACCAATAGGTTCAAGATATCCTACAGAAATCTAATGACAAGTAAAAGTAACACCATGATCAACAACGGGTGCCACATAAGTTTCAAGTGGGCAACAAAATTTGGTTGCACTTGCAGAAAGAACACCTTACAGGACCCCATTAGAAGCTTATCCCACTCCGTTATGGGTCGTACACCATCACCAAGGTCATGGGGGATAATGATTTTGAGCTCAACATTCCTC
>CBVK0100184600.1:8444-19297 GCA_900067695.1 Picea abies
CTGTGCTTTTCTCCCAGACTTGGAAGAATTTCGATTTTCTCAAAGGTCTCAGCCTTTGTCTCCTTTTCCCTCTACGAACTCTTGACTCTGAGCTTCGCTTCACGTATGCAATGCTATCCCTCCTGAGATTTTGCACTTGAATCCTCGAAGGATTCTTTGACTCCTACGCTTCTGCAGAGTCCTCATGCACCCATAGTGTTGTCTCTCGTGAGCTTCTATCTTCGAATCCTTGGAGGATTCTTTGACTCCTATGCTTCTACAGAGTCCTCATGCACCCATAGTGTTGTCTCTCCTGAGATTTTCGAATGCTCAGACCCCTAAGGGATTTTATCGTTCCTTCCTTCCTCCCTTTGATGGAGAAATCGAATGCCCTCCTGGTTGTCCTTCTGCTCAAGCAACCCCTTGCTGAGTCTTTCTGGGTGTTCAGTAACCCATAGAAGGTTCCCTCAATGGATCCTTCCTCACTTCTAGAACTAAAAGAGTTCTTTGCTTCTTGTGCCTACCTACACACAGTCTCAATGCCCACCTGGCAAAGTTTCCCTTTCACAAAACTTTCAGCAGTTCTGTCCTCCTGTGCACTCTTTGCAACTGCTCAATGCCCACCTGGCAGAGCTCCTACAGAATCCTCAGTGATTCTATCTGCAACTATGTCTCAGCTACACAACCTTGCCTCCTAAGGTGTTCAACAACCTCAAAGGTCTTCCTCCTTGAGTTGATGATTCCAACTCCTATGCCACAGCACGTCCATGTCTAACTCCGCAGAGTTCAAAAGTGCATCAGTGCACCAATATTCAGAGTTCACAGCACTCTGTCACGCCCTCCTGGCATGAAACCTCAAAGACCTCAACTGAAATCAAAACAACTTGCAAATGCATGATAACAACATATACATCTGCAGCATAAAAAGATCACACCAAGGAATCCATATAACACATAACTCATGCAGGAAAAACTGCTTCTAGTTTTATTAAAAATGGCAAATGCCTCTTTACAAAGGTGTTCCTGAGCAAGGCCTGAAACAAGGTCTCGGCTCCTCTCCTCTCTTTTGCTCTCTATTCGCAGAACTCTAACTCTTCACTAACTCAAAATGAGATCTGAAAATATCTTTTACCTGAGGGGCTCATTGAGCGCTTCCCTTCAGGCTCACCTACTCTAATAAATTACAATAAATTGGCTGTCTAGTCCAGCATCTGGATCTAGATCTCAGCCGATCTACATTAAAGAAAATCTTAACTTCAGCCTGCATAAATCACGGCTTCCTATGGCTCAACAACCTAAACCATTTAAATTACATTCATTACAAATATTAAATGAGGCTGTGCCTCCCTTTCATCATTTGAATGCATGCGCGCTGACATGGATGGTTGGCTGGCTGGCTGCGTGGAGAGATGCTCCTGCATCAGAATGTGTGATGTGAATGGAACTTGTGAAAAAGGTCGATGAATGTGAATAATATTATGAATATATATTGCAGGACTTCTAAGAGGGGATGTGCTAAAAAAGAGACCACGATGGCTGGAGAAAGGTAGTGGAAGGCACCTAGAATGATGGCGTTAACTTCCACCGAAACCAATACCTTATTTGGACTTCACTGGCTCGGAGAACCAAAAGCGGCTCATTGGTCCCAAATTAAATGACTCGTCAGGTTGGTAGGTAAAGGGATCCTCATGAGTAATGAGGGATGGGGGTGAACCGCCCATCTGTACAGTCCTCAGACCTAACCACCGTGAGGAAGATCATGCCACACGCAACCTCGCTGAAAGGAGAAAAGGTAGGAAGAGTGTGGGATCAAGGGGCAGATGCGAGGGGAAGGGGAGAAGGAAAAGAACTCTGAAAAAATACAGAGTGACTGATAGCAGAAAAGAAGGAGGGTAACCTTCATTCTCGGTCATTGGAAAATAGAGACTCAGTCTCGCAACATCGTTGTCTCAGCTCGGGGGTGGCTAGTGGTAAATCCATTGGGAGTCGCTGAGCCTACAGTTGGGTGGAAACAAGCACCCCTCTCAGCAGTTGCAATCACACCTGGTGTTATTTCTGAGAAGTGTTTTATATCTTATATCTTGAAGTTTATATGCTGATATGTATGCTCATAGTCTGTGCAAATTATGAATGGTTTGAGTATAAGACTGTCTGTGTGGTGTTTTGATCAGAAATAATGGTTGCATACTTTTACTGGAAGGACCATGTATGGCTTATGTTTATAGATAGATTTATATATACTTATATTGAATTAAATTGGGACTTCAAGTCTGATTTCGGGAAATCTATGCCCTTATCCGTCTCAGGTAATACCCTGGATAGATCTCCCCATAGAGACAACCTCCTTGGAAAGCTTACCAAGAACCTGAAAAAGGATTTGAAGGTGCAAGTCTTAGTAACCCTGTACGAGGAAGAATGATCCTCTTGAAATACCAAAATGGCAGCGTAGGGATAAGTATCAATTGAAAAATGAGATCCTGTCGAAAAATCTGCGGTCATTCACAACTGTTAGATTGGAGGAAGAAATGAGGGCGTTAAATGCCTTAACCCTTTTCCTTTACCTTCTTGAGTAGCGAAGAAATCGGGACCGTAGATACCCAAGGTCCATGGGAGTATCTGGATCGTTTGTTTTTCCATGTCCAGGGAGCAGCGGGAGAGTGCACAATGCGGGATAGATCTGAACCGTTAGATCTTAGTTAGAAAACCCAACAGTCATTGGATCTGTCAGGAGATGCATGAGGGTTAAGCCCTCATGAATAGAGGTGAAAGTCTCGAAAGAGGAGTTGGTATCGGGGTTTCAGACATCATGATTTCGGAAGTCCTGATGATGAGAGGTCGGGAAACTTCACAATGAAAGTCCTGAAATAGATATAAGCCATCCATCCAGGAGGAGGACACATGTCTTGAGATCACCCATCTCGGGATCTCAGACTTCGGGATTTCGGAGGTGTTGTTGACAAGAGATCGGGACACTCCATGGTGGAAGTCCCCAAATAGATCTAGACCGTCCAATTAAGGGAGGCCACATGTTGTGAGATCACCCATCTTGGGATTTCGGACTTCGAGATTTCAGAGGTCTTGTTGATAAGAGATCAGGACACTCCATGGTGGAAGTCCTGAAATAGATTTGTACCATCTGATTAAGGGAGGCCATGTGTCGTGAGATCACCCATATCGTGATTTCGGAATTCGAGATTTTGGAGGTCTCGTATACCAGAGATCGGGACACTCCATGGTGGAAGTCCCGAAATAGATCTGGATCATCTGATTAAGGGAGGATACACGTCATGAGATTACCCATTTCAGGGATTTGAACTTCGGGATTTTGGAAGTCTCGAAGACAAGAGGTCAGGACACTCCATGGTGGAAGTCCTGAAATAGATCTAGACCCTTTGATTAAGGGAGGACACACGTCACGAGATCACCCATTTTGGGAATTCGGACATTGGGAAACCAAAGAGGAAGGTGAGCATTTTGACTTTGCACCTGGCGAAGTCCCAAAACAATCTGGATCATCCATATGTGGAGGACACGTGGCAGAGATCGAGAGCCCATCAATATTTTGGATACCGGGGATTCGAATTGACAGAGGATTTGTATCACTGGGGGTCGCAAGTCACGAAATTGCGAAATGATGAGGACCATCCATCCATGGAGGACACCTGGCAACAATCCAGGATTTCGGGAGAGACCAAAAGGAAGAGTCCATCGGGATTTTGCAAATCAGGAATTCGGGAGTCACGTTGACAAGAGTTCGGGCTCTCATATTCATAAATCTTGAAAGAAAATAGGACGGAGGTCTTATGAGGAATGGTCACCTGGATCAGGGCATTGGCAGGAGGGCTAATGTGACAAAGCCCATTTTGAGAAATCAGAAATCGGGAATTCGGGAGTCCCGATGACAAGAGGTCGGGCTCTCGTATTGACAAGTCCCGAAGGGAATAAGACTATGGTATTATGAGAAGTGGTCATATGGACCAAGGCATAGCCTAGGGGGCTAATTGATGATCGAAGCCTCTTCGACATTTCGACATTTCAGGGTTTACAGAGTCGAAAGACTCGACTCGCTTATATCACTAAGTCACGAAATGCAAAAAGGTGCCTAGTTGTCTGGCCTATGATCATGATCAATGATCACATGGAGGTGGAAAAAGGGGAGAGCTAGCTTGTGCTAAGCCCTATAGGATTTCGAGGATTTTGTCCCTCGAGAAAAGGAGAAAAATTTACTATGCCATAGTGGGTGTGTGATAATCAACCAATGTAACATATCCATCACCATGAAATAGAGGCAAATGGTGCTTGAATTTGCGAGGTAAGGGATCAACCGGGTGAGCAAAATTCAAGGGGGTGGGCACAAACCATGGGGAATTTTTTAGGTCTTCCTCAAATTCAAAGATTCCATACTTGTGAATGACCTTCCCAAGATTACTAGTTGAAACCACATGATTACAACCACTAAATAAGCTTCCAATCAGTTGAGACATTGAGGTCTGGAGAGGATAAAGGCAAGTTATAAAGAATTAAAATAAAACTAGGAAAGAACCATCGAACGGTCCTCCTGAGTATGGTCTCCAAAACTATGTTGACGTTAAGGGACTAGAGAGTCTCCAACACCAACAACTCGACCTCCCCTAGGGCTAGATGGGAAAAGATGGGAATGTAACCCTAGGCTTAGAGCCCCAACAAGAAAACACATTGAACTCCATGCTAAATATCCTCTAACCTAAATTCCAAGCATGAATCCCTTTGGCTTATATTTTTCCTTGTAAAAATATTTGATTTTTATGCAATTTATAATTTTTATGCTCTTGTGTATGAGTTTTTAAATTTGAAATAACAAGATTAAATCTTAAAAGAATTTTAAACAACTACAGAAAATGCATACAAGGAAGATTAAAAAAATGGTAAAGTTTTTTTTTATGTATTTATTTTGGTAAGGAAGTAACTAAACAAAAACTAATAAAAAGTTAAAGAGAGTTAGTGCTAAACATGTTACTTAAAAGAAGAGTTCATTAAGGAAGAAAATAATTTGATGACTACCAAAATAAATTACAGAAACTATGTAGTAATGATTTGATATTAAGTTAAAATGTAATGGTTAAAAACTATAAAATAAATAAACAAAATAAACAAAATTATGTACACAATTTTACAAAAGGTAAATAATCCATGAGTTTGTCTTACTTTATTTTCTTCTTAAAATTCGAAGTGTTAAATTAAGAAAAGATGAAGAAAGATGATATTTTAAAAGAAAACAAATAAACAGAAAGTTCCATAGAGCGAAGAGCTTTGATCTTTAATTTAAAATGTTCCCATACAATTCTTGGAGTTTCAGAATCCATAAATATTTGTGTAGACTTGGGCCAGGTATTTATCCTTTATCCATGCTAGAACAAAGTTACAATAGAAATACCAAGAGTGAAAGAAAGAAGAAATTTGAGACAAAATGGAATGGAGCGATGGTGGTGATAAAAACAGGTGAGGACCTGCATATCATAAACTTATTAGCGCTGAAATAAAATCAGGCTTAAATACAACAAACTCACAAGAAAGCATTTCACCTTATGAAAACCAGCAAAGCTCATCCTCACCTCATCTGTCCGTTGCTTCGCAAGACTCCATGTTGCCAACAATCCCAACAATCCCTACTAAAAGTAGAGGATGAATGATGAATTAAAATGAAAAACCTCATTGCACTGCAAGCATACCTCTCAAAGTTTTCTTGCCAAATTATTTCCTTCATTGGCTAGTTGTGTGTTGTTTATTTTATAGTCCTTGATAGACAGTTTGAGTGGTTAGGTTATTTTTGGTTCAATGAACTAAAGGTTAAACGGTCGAAACTGATAATTTTTTAAAGTATTTAAAATACAATTTAATGTAAATCCTTTTAATCCACACTTTCCCGGATCTAGAAAGACCATTTTGATCCTCATCTTTGTCTCTATCTATATCCCTCTCTCTCCTTCTCTTTTAAAGAAGAGTTTCAACTCACCACTTATGATAAGCTTCCTTCCCTCACCTCCTTCTATATTGGCATGGACCACATCTCTACTTTGCATTAGACAGTAGGCTATGTATTTTCCATGTTTGGGATTGCATTTGGCCATCATGTTGTTGGCCTCAAACGCAATTTTTTTTATTTCTTTCATTGACAATGCTTCATGATAGGCCTTATCTTTATACACTACTAGTGCATAAGATGAAAGAATAAAATGAATTCTTGGAAAGGGAACAAGGTTTGTTTGAAACTCATTTATATCTACATTTAAGGCTCCTAGAAATCGCAGAGGATTTGTTAATGATGATATAACTTGCGAGATCAATTTGTTCAAGTTTTTGTATGCAGGTCTTTCAATGTCCAAACATGCCTTTCATATTTCATAAATAGCTTCATTGTCCAGAACCACTACTACATCTGTATGCTTCGAGAGAGAATGAGTTGAAAATACATTGTTATAGGGTTATACAACTGTAGTGGAAACCTGAGGAGAGGGGTATATATTAAATCCCAGCTTTGATTTTCATTTGTACTCAATATTAAGGATCCCAAACCAGATCCAGCACCTCCTTCAATGATGGTCAATACGAAAAATCCCTACAAACTGGTACAATTATTGCAGAGCTTCCTTATTTTGTCTAGATAATTTTCTAATACATCTTTTCCCACCTAATCTCCAATTCAACGAGTCATATCCACTAGCCTGTATTTTGTGTTGTAAGTTCTCTGGAACCCCATTTGCATAAAAGTTGAATAACTCTAGACAAAGTCCTTGATTAATTGGAGAATTCTCAATACATAGGTACTACAACCTACCTCTTACAACTTTCTCAATGATTTCATCCCTTCCACTCTTGGACTACGTTCAATGTTCCTACATTTTGATATTCAAAGGTATTGCAAGTCTTGCAATGATGTAAAGTGAGGAAATACGACAAGTTCTTTGCAGTTGTGTATTCTCAACAACTTCAATTTCTTCATATGTGACAAACTTGATATTTTCCTTAATCCCAAACAATCTTGGATACATAATTGAAGCAGTTGTTTTGGAAGAGCTGGTAATTCTATAATCTTTGTGCAATGGTGCAGGTAAATCTTATTTAATCAAGGAAGCCCAATTTTAGAAGAAAAAAATCTTCTAAACAAACTAGATTACCTATTTCTTCTGAGAGACAAAATAAGGAATCACAGTTTCTCATACTCAAATGGCATAAAATTTTGAGTCGGCCAATTCATGTTGACAAGCTCCTTATTGTAGGACAGTTACTTAGAATCAATATTTTCACGCAAACAAGGTTACCTAATTGTTCCCCTAGGCCAGTCCTTTGGAATCCACTCACATCTAAATGGTGTAAACTTTTGAGCTCATAAATTGAATCAGGCAATGCCCTTAAACTAGAAAAACCATGTATGTCCAAATAATGCAAGCAGTCCAATTCACCGATTGACAGAGGTATACTTCTTAATTTATATCAGCCGTGATGAGTCATCTTCTCCAAGCAGTACAACTATGTAAAGGTTTGAGGCAACTCCTTTAACAACATTCCATTCAATATGATCTTTTCCAAAACCATGAGCTCTCCAAATGAATCTTCACATAGTCCATCCTCTGATATTTGAAACAAACAAATCTTCTTGTAAAATGTTCATCTTTACTGCTTGGTGAAATATAATCCTTTTCCAAACTTGAACCATGCCCAAAGGCCATTCTCCAGAATGAGTTTTTCAATTTCAATTAAAATAACAAAAATATTACCCATGTCCACAAAATTTGCAAGGACCTGATTCATATGGCATTCAAAATTTGTCATATTTTGTTGTCTTAAAAATAAAAAATTGTATGCTATGAGATACTATTTTCATATTTGATGCTTTAACCTCATATTTTTATTACTTTGGGACCTAAAAATCCTTCGTTTCCATCATCCCCATCATCATACTTTGAAACAACTTTAGGATATCCAAAAACCCTCCCAAACAACCATGCAATCTTGATTGAATCCCTTCTATGCCTTTTCAACTTCGGTTCAGGTTACTTATGGGAATTTGCATGTTCAATTTATTTGAAGGAGTCAAAGTTAGACCAAATCTTATCTTCAAGTTTGCAATCATGCATATGGGAACATAATTTGAAAACTTAGTAAGAAACAGAGTGATGGCATGGCTACTACTTAGTGTCACAATGGTAATTTTACCGAGTATCTCGCCAAATTTAGTGAGAATGCACATAAATATTTTTCAAGTGGTTTGAAATGATGGACGATGGCATAGTCATAGGTAATTTCCAACATTTTTTCACTCTCTCTCTTCATATATTATAGTGCTTTGTATAAATATCTACACAATCTATTTCCTTTATTATAAGGTACAACCCTCTACCTTTTATTTAAATTTCTTGTAATAAGATTCTTAAATCTCTTAAACACTTCTTGGATTTTGAATATCCTTCTTGCAAGTAATTATAGGAAGAATTTGTATGTTGATAATGATGCTCCTTATAATGTTTCTTTCCATGTGTAGAAGTATGACCCTCTCCCAGAAAAAATCTGACCAACAACCATTTCAAATGCAACAAATACTCATCATAGTTTCACAATATTTTTCATCACCCTATGTAGAAACTGTTGAGTGAAGGTTCACAATATTTCTCATGTGAATGAAAAAAAGAAAGTAGCCTAGTATCTCTTTGTCGACTAAGCCTTGTTGATCGAAATCGTTGTCAACATGCACCAGTAATTTTTTTCAAGAAGAAGGATGGTTCCTTACAACTATGGATAGATTATAGGGAATTGAACAGTGCTAGAGTGAAAAATAGGTACCCGATGCCACAGATAGATGATCTCTTTGATCAGATGAAAGGAGCAACAATTTTCTCAAAAATTGGTCTATGATCATTGTATCACCAGTTAAGGCTTAAGGAAGGTGATATTCCTAAAACTTCCTTTTGAACTCAGTTTGGAATTACAAGTTCGTTTTAGTACCTTTTGGTTTGACCAATGCACCGACAATATTCATGTGCCTCATGAATGGTGTATTCTGAAAGTACTTAGACCACTTTTTCTAGGTCTTTCTAGATGATGTTCTCATCTACTCCAAGAACGAAAGATAACATGAGGAACACTTGCAAATGGTGTTGTCATGCCTTAGAGAGAACAAATTGTATGGCAAGCTGTCGAAGTGTTCTTTCTTTTAGAAAGAGATTCACTATTCAATTCAAATAATTTCTGGTGAAGGAATATTTGTGGACTGGAAAAAGGTGAAGGCCATTATGGAATGGCCAGTGCCAAAAAATACTCATGAGGTGAGAAGCTTCATGGGGCTAGCTAGTTATTACTAGAGGTTTATGGAAGGGTTCTCCAATATAGAGAAACCCATCACCACCTTGCAGTGCAAGGGGGTTAGGTATGAAACGATAGGGGAATGTGATATTGCATTCATTGAGCTTAAGAGGTTACTAACTAGTGCGCTAATTCTATGAGTGTCAGATATGGAAAAATACTTCATAGTTTGCATGGATTCCTCGAAGCAAGGATCGGGGGTCATGCTAATGCAGGATGGGGGAGTGATAGAGTATGTGTCGATAAAGTTGAAGAAAAATGAGGAGATTTACAGTACTCATGATTTAGAGTTGGCAGGTGTAATGCTAGCTATGAATATTTGGAGGTATTATCTAGTGCAGTGAAGCTTTGAGCTCAAAAAATACCATGAAATATTAAATCATCTCTTCACTCAAAGGGATTTCAATGCTAGATAGAGGTGATGGAGTGAGTTTATGAGTGAGTACAATTTTGGAATTTTGTACATCAAGGGAAAGGAGAATGTGGTCTTAGATGCCCTGAGCAAGAGACCACCTATCTTCTCCTTGGTACCCTTAAAATTTAATATGATGGAGAGAGTGTCGGGGAAACTTCTTGGAGATAGTTAGTATTTAAAGGTTACTTCAACCCTCCATAGTGGGAGGAAATTAGAGACAAAGTATGAAGGATATAGAATGGAAGCAGATGGATTATTAAGATATCAGGGAAGTATGTACATCTCTGAAGGTGGGGATATTTGAACCATCATACTCAAGGAAGCTCATAGAGCACTTTACTATGCACATCTTGGTGTGAAGAAAATGTATGTGGACATGAAGAAGATTTTCTTCTGGGTAGGAATGAAGCGTGATGTAGTTTATATAGTCACTAGGTGCCTAGAGTGTCAATAAGCCAAGGATGACCACCACCACTTAGTAGGTCTCCTACAACCACATGTTGTTCCTATGTCCAAGTGGGAAGTCATTTCTATGGATTTCGTTGTAGAATTTCCACTCACATCGCACAGACACAATGCCATTCTTTTGATAGTCATTAAGTTGACCAAGAGTGATCATTTTATTCCAGTTAGTGACACTTATGATGTCATTGATGTGGCACACATGTTTATAAGTGAAGTCATTTGTCTGCATGGATTACCCAAGAATATCATTTCATATAGGGACTCCCGATTCACATATAAGTTTTGGACAAGTATGCAGTCAACATTGGGGACTCAGTTGAAATTGAGCACAACATATATGTTGGTTGTGGAGCCTAATTATTGTAACAACCCTGGTTAAATAGATGCATAGGGATGATTAATTATAATTAATTTGATAATCTGACTGTCCTAATATGTTAGTTAAACAATAATTATTTCTTAAATAATATTAACTAATTAATTATTATTAATTATTTGTCCATATCTGTCAATGATTAATTAATTATTAATTGACTCATTAATTAATTGAGTAAAGAATTAAAGGGGGTTAATAATTTAATGTATTAAAGATTTACATATACGAGGGGGGAAGAAACATTAAATAAGGGGATAAGATATTAAATATAGGGATAAGATA
>CBVK0100184601.1:0-12272 GCA_900067695.1 Picea abies
AAACAGAGAGTTGGTGCTCTCAACAAGTTATAGCTTGTAAAACAGAGGTAGCAACCTCACATTGAGTTGGTTCTCAATTGTAAATGATGTACAGAACTGCAAAAGACTACCTATCATTTCGAAGAAGAAGAGGTTTTCTCCCTTTATGGGTTTCCTCGTGAAAATCTGTCTTTGTGTGTACTTCATGTGTAACTGATGGTTTTTTCTTTTACTGTTCAAATGTTGTACATTGTTGATGACCACATGAATAAAGATTAATAATGTTTTAATAAGTATAAAATTGTTTAAGCTTATACACAACTGATTCACCCCCCCTCTCAGTTGTTTTAGTATTTCCAACACTAGTTTGATAGCACCATTGGAGGGTACATCACCGAGGTTTTTGTTGACAAAGTAGAGTCATATAGCCATGATGAGAGATATTTATTCAAGGGACCTAGAGGAAACTTTTTACAATTTCTTAGGTTGAGGATCAAGATTTTATTGCATGAGAAGAACATCTTGAAGATATAATAGATTGTTCGGATTTGAAAAAGATAATGTTCAAAAATTCGGATATCGAAAACAACACAAAGGTTGGAAATACACGTAGTGGGAGAGAATTCAGAGAATTTCATCTTGCGCACCTATTTAAGCATAATTATGGAGATGAGGGTGTCTACAGTGGAGAAGATGAGGATCCGACAGATGAAGAGCATTCAGAACCCGCTAGGGCAGAGGAAGGGAAAAATGAAGAGCCTCACCGGGAAGAGCCTCACCGGTAAGAGCCAGAAAGTTTAGGAACTGCACATACTGCTGAAGTAAGTACTATTATCCCTCATGTTGATTTAGTAGCATTAAGAAATCAGAGTAATCCAAGCCATGAGAGTGTTCAGAGAACTATCACTAGTAGCCCACCACATACTCAGTCGGGAACTCTAGGAAGATCTATGGGAGGCGAAATGAGGCTCCCTATTTTTAGGGGAGATGGGTTTGAAGGCCCTAATCAACACTGGTTCATATGTGAAGTTGTATGGAATATTAATAATTTCACCGACGAAGCTATTAAAAGAACCCAGTTTAGTACTACCCTAAGGGATCGCGCACTGAGTTGGTCCATGAATCTTGTCCAAGGACTTGCACAACCTAATCCACTGAATGATATCAAGAATGTGTTGATTACAGAGTTCAAGAAACCCAAGTTAGAGTCACAATGTATTACAGAGATGAAAGAGATCAATCAAAAGGTAGCCAAACCTATTTGGGAATTCAATCAGAGATTCAAGACTTTAACAGGCCAATTGACTTTTCACATCCCAGATGACTAGAACAAAGAATGGTTTATTGCTTCCCTCTTACCACACATCATAGTTCCTCTGATGCAATAGAATATTGTTTCGCAGGCTGAGGTGATGGAGATTGCCATGAATTTACAATCAGCCTCTATGGGAGAATCCATCTCAGGTATGAGTCAAATCCTAAGTCAACTAACTAGTTTGTCTTTGCAAGTTGAAGATATGAAGAAAGTCAAGGGAAAAGATAAAATAGAATACATATGGTGTGTCATATGTAGATCAAAAGGCCATGACAAGGAACATTGTCCCCTATTTCGTGAATACTTGGCCTTTGGAGCTCCTATTACTTTGAAACAAGTCACCCTACCCTAGTGCGAGGTATGGAGAAATAGACATCGCCCTGGTGAGTATTATTACATGCAAAAATATGTTTAGACACCTACAAATTTTTATTCCACATTCTTTAAGTCCATGGGGCATGATTATATGGATTGTAGGGCTTATGTCATCATGCATGAAAGGTCAAGAAAAATATACAAATGTTTAGGTGCGAGGTATTTCATGAATACTTGGCCTTTGGAGATCCTAGTACTTTGAAACAAGTCACCGTACCCTGGTGCGAGGTATGGAGAAATAGACATCGCCATGGTGAGTGTTATTACATGCAAAAATATGTTTAGACACCTACAAATTTTTATTGCACATTCTTTAAGTCCATGGGGCATGATTATATGGATTGTAGGGCTTATGTCATCATGCATGAAAGTTCAAGAAAAATATACAAAATTCAAGGCGAAGTACAGCAAGAAGGAAACACTACACAGTATAACTCCCCTGGGAGAGGAAACTTTAACCCTCGCGGTGGATTCAGAGGATGAGGAAGAGGAGGAGGTATGGTTCGAGGCTAAGGATAGATCATTTGTTACAACTGTGCCCAAACATGACACTTAGCAAGGGATTGTCATAACCCTTGCACCACTTGCAGTTACTACAACTCTTTTGAGCATGTCATCGAAGAATGTCTAGTATTGTTGGATAAACTTCAAGAGAAATGAGGACCTCAGCAGAACCTACAAGTGCAACTGATATATGTTGAACCACACGGAGAAGACCCTAGATTCGATGTTATAACTAGAGGAGGCATTGTTACAGGAGAAGACAGACTAACACAAGGAAAGACTACAAAAGACTTAGGAGTCAGGAAAGCTACAGAGAAGACCCAAACCTTTGATGCAAAGAAAGAAAGACAAATATTTGAGGAGGCAAGAAAAGAGTTCAAAGAAGACCAAGGTTCTTCATCAAAGACACGGCCATAAGTAAGATAATATGGAATGCCTTTGAAAGTTGATCTATCTACTTCACCAAAACAAGGAAAAGAGGTAAGCAATCTCATGGAATTTTTACATACTTGTATTAAGTTGATTGAGGATGAGAGCGTTGTACAAGAGATACAAAATTTAATCAGACAATATGAGATAGGAAGGATAGATCCTTTAATGAATAAAGTAGTACATCAACTATCCAAGAAGAGAAGGAAAAATAAGGAATTACACTTGAATGCTCAGATAGGAGAATATGATATAGACTATGTCGTCCTCGACTTAGGTTCAGAGGTCAATGTCATGACAAAGGAAACCTAGGAACTGATGGGAAAACTGAAGTTTATTTATTCCCCTATCAAGATTAGGATGGCTAATCAGCAGGCAGTAAGTCACTTTGGAAGATTGGAGCATGTACCTGTGGACATCGATGGAGTAAGAACATTTGCAAATTTTGAGGTAATTGAGATAGTTGATGATAGCTTCCCTTATCCTCTACTGTTAGGAATTGACCGGGCTTTCAATAATTCCACTCTGGTTGATTTAGAGAAAATACGTATGAAGTTTGAAAGAGATTTCCTTAGGGTCATTGCACCTTTAGATCTAGATGAAGGTCAACGATACACAAAACCCATAAGAGAAGAAGACCACGCATATGAACTATAAAACATATACAAACTAACAACTAGACAATATGATTACATCAATCCTATAGCCAATGGAAACCTAAGCTGGTGAAGTGACAATGCATGTTCATCAGATTCAAAGGAAGCACTGGAGAATTGGCAGAACAAAATGTATGAAGTATCTACAAGGAGATGTGATAGATTAACCAGATATTTTCGTTGTATCAACACAACAGTAAGTAACTTGCCCACCTTTGATGGTCTAAATCCTTTAGAGACCTTATTGTCAGAATTTGAAGAGAGTGTACTGGCACAATAGAGATTGATGGAAATGGATGAGGCCTTGAAAGAAACACCTATGAGATGGTGGGGAACACAAAAAACAACATTACGAAATGGGTACAATGTCGTACCCTAATGATCACGTGGTTCTCAGCACAAGTAGAAGGCTATGAAGTTCGGTACACAGGTCGAAGCTGCCCAAAGGACCATGTGCAAAGTTGTGAGGAATTCTGGAGAACCATTCCTCAAGATCAGTGGCTACACAAGTTCAATAACACACTAGACATAATCCCTATCAACTGGTACCTCCAAGTAGAGCTACACCTCATCACTATAGATTGGGAAGGTATGACTCAGAACTTTGTAACCACCTTCTTATTTGACAGTCAATATCCTTCAGTAGATCAAGCATTATATATTTTAATATAGAGAGTATTTGAGGAGGCCTCTAGCACCCCTTTAGAACAAGAAGAGGATGAATGGATTTCACCTCTACATAAACTGCTAGGTTGTTACAACATCAATGCTGATGAAGACTATGATCCTAGGAAGGTGAACATCGAATAAACAAAAGGCCAAAGAGATGTGGAAGGACCAGGAGATGAGCTACCATTCATTAGACATCCAATCAAGATTAAGAAGGTCAACATTGGAACAGAGAAGACACCGAAGCTTGCAAATGTTGGAGATTACTGGGATGCCGCTACTCTTGACAAAATCACAGAGTTGCTGCATGATTATCAAGACTTGTTTCAGACCAAGTTTACTAATATGAAGGTAATTAAAGGGCCTATGGGAGATATGAGGATCCCTTTGAAACCTGACGAAAGACCAGTCAAACATAGACCCTACAGATTGAACCCTAAATATAATGAAAAAAGAAAATATTGAGCTCAACAGAATGTTGGAAGTGGGAATTATAGAACCTATTGAAGTGTTAGAATGGATTAGCCCTATGGTAGTACAAGACAATAATAAAAGAGAGATCATGATATGCATAGATATTAGGAAACTGAATGATGCATATTTGCATGACCCTTTCCCTACACCATTCACTAACGAAGTGTTAGATAATGTGGGAGGTTAGGAGGTATATTCTTTTATAGATGGATTTTCATGATACCATCAGATCCGGATTGCCAAGGAAGATCACCATAAGACCACATTTGCAAGAGAATGGAGATCCTACCAATATACAGTGATTCCATTTGGATTGAAGAATGCCCTAGCCATCTTTTCCAGGGTGGTGGTCGAATCATTCAAAGAGTTTATGCATAAATTTCTAGAAGCATATTTTGATGATTGGATTGTTTTTAGTTTATTGAAAAATCATATTGAATGTCTAAGGATAATGTTGGACAAATGCAGGTAGTGTCAAATTGCCTTGAATCTGAAGAAGTGCATCTTCTTCTCACCATTTGGAGTGTTGTTAGATCATATTGTATGCAAGCAGGGATTACTGGTAGACCCATCTAAAATTTCCATTATATTTGATCTGCCACCGCCTACATCAATCAAACAACTACGCACTGTGTTGGGACATACTAGATATTACAAGAAGTTCATTAAAGGATACACCAATATTAAAGCACCCATGGAGAATATTTTGAAGAAAGACTTTCAGTTTAGTTGGACAAAATAATTCCAACAGAGCTTCGACACACTGAAACAAAAAATGGTTATTGCGCCTATTCTGGTTTTCCCAGATTGGAGCAAGGAGTTTCATGTGCATGTTGATGTGTCTTCCATTGCCTTAGGAGCAGTGATAGAACAACCTAGGGAAGGAGATATTGACCATCTGTTATATTTTTCTTGCAGGAATCTATCAACAACAGAGATAAACTACACCACCACTGAGAGAGAAGGGTTAGCCATGGTGTATGCACAGTAGAAATTTTGCCACTACTTGTTGGGAGGACACATTAAAATGTTTACTAATCATTTTGTGCTAAAATACCTAGTCAACAAGTCAGTGTTAGGGGGGAGAATATGGAGATGGCTTCCGTTATTTCAGGGATATGACTTTGAGATCGTAGTTAAACCGGGAAGAATGAACAAAGGTCCTGGCCACTTGTTGATGTTAGAACATAGAGAAGAACCCACTAGTTTGGATGATACATTGTTGGATGCATAGTTATTGGCCATTAAAAATATTGATGGCCACTTGGCAGAGATAGTCCATTTCCTGTCAACAGGAATGGCACCAAGTGAATATACAACTCTCCAGAAGAAACAACTAGTAGTAAGCATTGCAAACTTCTCACTTATAGTTGGACAACTATACAAAATGGGACTTGATGAGATATTGAGAAGGTGTGTTATGGAGGCAGAGAAACCATTGATCCTCGTAGAAGCTCATGAAGGCATTGCAGGAGGACACTACATAGGGAAAGCAACTGCATAAAAGGTTCTTAGAGTTGGACTTTGGTGGCCTACCTTACACAAAGATGCTAAAGACTATTACAGAGCCTACGATGTATGCCAAAGAGTTGGGAAACCATCCAGAAGAGATGAAATGCCATTAGCACCACAACTGACCCTACAAGCATTTGAGAAATGGGCCATTGACTTCGTGGGACCTATAAACCCACCAGGCAAGTGCACAGGAGCAAGGTACATCATTACTGCGACATAATATTTGACCATATGGGTCGAAGTAAGAGAAGTTAAGGACTGTAGTGAAAATACAGTTGCACGCTTCATATTTTATTACATCATAACATGGTTTGGATGCCTAAAGATCCTTATGAGTGATCAAGGCAATCATTTCATAAATAAAAAATTTGAAGCCCTGACTGAGGAATTTACAGTCCACCATCAAAATAGAGCGTGTTACCATCCACAAGAAAATGGGACAGTGGAAGCATTCAATAAGATATTGGAGACATCGTTGACGAAGATCTACAGTGTGAACAGGGATGACTATGATTTAAGAGTACCAACAGTACTATGGGCCTATAGAACCACTTGCAAGAAGCTAACAATGCAGAGCCATTTTTAGTTGGTATATGTCCTCGAAGTCGTTGTCCCAATGAAATATTATGTACCAAGCCTAAGAATTTTTTCCTTTACAGATATGGATGACACTAGCGTTGTTTGAGAAAGGCTTGCACAGATGGTCAAATTGGAGGAAGACATATTTGTTGCAGGATTTCATCATGTACAGAAAGAAAGAGGGAAGGAATACCATGACATAAACATTAAGAAGAAGGAATTTAAGCAAGGTGATATGGTATTGGTATATGACAATAAGTTCATAAAATATCCTGGAAAGTTCAGAGCACATTGGCTCGGGCCATATGAGGTCACCTATGTTACAAAAGGAGGAGTTGTGCAGTTGAAGACTTTGAAGGGAGAATGGAAGGAAGGATTAGTGAATGGGAGCCGACTGAAGATGTATTATGAAAACCAGCTACCTCAAAACTCTCAGTAAGAGCTTGAGGAAAAGGGTCTAGGTACCAAGTGCAGCTGAAACTGGGTACCAGACACAAAAAAGACAATCTGCAAAAGGAAGGGAGGAGGCATAGAGCATAAAGCAAAGGCTGAATTGTGCAGTCCGAATTTGAAGTAAAATAGAAAGTTCAAATCTAAAGTGCCTCAGGACAAGTCACAGGTGAATGTTGGGGGCCTTTTGGCCCTTGGTTATGAAAGTTATCAAATAACAAGGAAGAAAAGGAAAAATACAAACTGGGCAGAAGACACCATGACTATTACTAGGTCTAAGTGAGAAAAAGAGTAGAAAAGATGGAGCAAGTAAAAGGAAGCAAGCCGATGGATGAGGAGGTCGAAGATGATAGATTAGCAAGGAATAAGGATCATGGAAAACTAAGCAAGAAGAAAACAACATCGTTGGATGCTTTGTAGCACCGTGCAAAAAGGAAGGAAAGATAGGTTGGCAAAGACATGAAAATGTGGGTCAAGTTGACCTAGAGTTTTAGACACCTAGGGTTTGGGTATCTAGAGTTTTGACACCTAGGTCTCAAGCTAAGGTTGTCAGTGAATGATTTTAATGTATAAATAGAGGTCAAGAGGACCTGGGATGGGTTGTTGTCATTATTGTTATTATTTTTGGTGTTATGATTGTTGTTGTGTGATCGAGTGAGTAATATTGAGAGAGATAGAAGTGTTGAGTAAGAGAACCTTCCATATTGTAAGATCTATAGTTGGGTACGAAGATCAACCCTGCAGTTGGGTGCCCAGGGAGGGGAGAGATAGAGAGAAATAAGAGAGAAGATATGATAGTTGAGAGTGCAGACAAGAACTGTATGCTTCATCTTAATATATTATAAGCACTATTATGTGGACGTAGACCTAGAGAGAGGGTGAACCACATATATCTTGTGTTGTATGTGTGATTGATGTTATGTTCTTTTCCTTTTGATATATTGTTATTGCATTGTTGTATTAGATCTGATAAATAGTTGTGTGGAGTAGATCTAAGATGATAAGTGACATATGAATGTTGTATTGTTCTGGTAGTAGATCCACTTGATATTCCCCTCAGTTGTAGACATCTCTATCCTACAACCCTTTTATTGGATAAATCGCTAGGTACAGACACTTGATGATCTCCCTAGATCCACCTAGATCTAGAACAAAACACGCTAGAAAATGACGCTTTCCTTAAGTTTTAGATATTTAAGTTAATAACTAAAGAGAGATAGGTGACATATCGTTTAAACATCACTTCCTCTCTCCATCGCCATCCTAGCTCCATTCCAAGCCTCATACAATGATGATCCAGCAAAAGAATGCAAACAACCAAAGTGATAGTAATAACATAAACTCAATATAAACCTATGTATGTGATCAAGGAATCATACAATAAAACACAACAAGCTTTATAGGAAAGAATTATATTACTGTAGCATATTAAATGTGAAAGAGAGATTACAATCGTGGCCTTGGTGTCTTAAGGTCCCTTCCAACTGTCCTTCGTTCCCCACACACTTCCACTCCAAGAATTCTGAGAGTATTGATATGATAATATTCACAATATATCTTGACAAAGTGGCTCATCTAGACAAGCTAACAATATCCAAAGCTCAATCCAATCCAAGCTAATTCCAAAAGCTAAAAGATAATATCAAAAGCTAACTTTTTCCATGAGAGCTCCTCTCCTTTTATAAGTTGAAGAGGATAAGGTGAGGAGGTCAGGATGATCCCACCAAATCATGAAAGAGAGTAAGATCCAAACCATCCAGATTCCACCTCACCATGGAATTTTCTCCTTCTAGAAGCATCGAGAAGATCCTCTTTTTTCCCATGTATGAGAATTCTTGCACCCTGCTTATAGAGAAACCTGTGAACCTCTCGCAACCCAGCTATGGTGCTATTAGAATATAAAGGATGTGTTCTCATTTTACCATTGACAATACCCTTGTCACCCAACCATAGGCTTAGCCACCCTCTGAGCACCTTAACCTTGACAGAGAATCATTCCGGAAGAAAAACCTAAGCTAAATAGCCATACAAAGGGTAGCGCACCTTTCCCCAAGGATAGTGCATCAATAAGATCTGATCAGATAGTCCAAACCCTAGCCAAGATATAGTCGAATCCAAAAATGTAATTGCTAGCTGCAGCAGCTGCACCAACAGTTCTCCTCCAAACCTGTGCACAAGACTACAATGGCACTGCGCAGAACTAGTTGTCTCTGCAATTATGAGATGTGTCAAATGAGAGACTGGCGCCTTGTATTTATAGTGGTTCTGGCAGACTTACTGGGTTGACTTCTCCTTCTGGGTCCCTATTTGTTCAGTATATTATTATTATTTATGGGAAACTTCTTCTCTTGGAGGCTAATAACCTAAAATAAATTATCTTCTTGAGCCGACAAGTCTTCTAGGGTTATTATCCAACTCATTAGGGTTTCTTCTTGCTTTCCGGAGTATTCTATTCTCGTCAGGTTTACATGTGGAGGTAAATAACTTCCGCAGCTACCATAATATCGACACTTCCTCCTATCTAGGGAGGTATTACAGGTAATGGTCTTGAGCACAAAACATACCATTCACCTGGTAGCATCAACATAGTTATATAGATTAGATCATGACTAGATCATGAGCACCATCATCATCATCAGCTGCACCATCTCTTGAAACCATACTCTATCTGAGTAATCAGACATGATTCTCACTCCACAGAGTCATATAAGAGCCATTCTTCTAATCTATAAGAGTAAATGTTCTAAACCATTTTCTGTCTGGAAAATCTTTGTTCATCATTCACCTAGATGATAATTATTTCCAATAAAATATTGATAGTCTTCAAGACAATCAAAACAAAATAGAGCACAACTGTGTCTATCCATAGTAGTACATAACTACAATCCAGTGGCACACTACCACACCAAGTAACACACAAGTACTTGATCAACAACGTATAGTCATGAACAGTGGATCATATCCACCACAGTAGTATACATCTATTGTCATACAGTCTTCATAACAAACATATAATAGCAACTTGCACAAAAACAATGTTATGATATAAACTGAATCATCTGGGCCAATCTTTCACTCAAATCTATGAGATCTTAAAGAATATCTTCCCTCAGTGTAGAACATCAAGAATGGGCTATCTACCCTATTCTTCTCAAACAAGTAAGAATTATTGTTTCTGATTTCTGAGCCTGGACCATTCCTCAACCTCGGCCATTCCTCCTACACTAATCAAAGTTCACCCTGGAGAGAATGTATAAAAACTAAGAAATTCCTATCCCTAATTGTTGAGCCTGGAAAATTCCCCACCCTGGGCCATTCCTCCTACACTAATAAAAGTGCACCCTGGAGAGAATGTATAAACCATAAGGAATGATTGCCTGGACCATTGCCTCTATTAACCAGAAGAGGAAAAGATTGTCCTGTATTAGCCTCCAAAACAGACCATTCCTCATGTTAACCACAATGAGAAACCATTGTCCGACAAGGCAGGCCAGTCTTCTTGAGTAACCCTCAAGAAGAGAGACTGCCCTAGACCCCTCCCCATGCTAACCACAATGGGAAGTCATTTTCTATGATACACCAACAATCTGGACCATTTCCCATGTTAACCATAATGGGAAATTGTTGTCCGTCAGAAATATCAATCCACTTTCTGAATAGGAAAGCATCTGTCCAAGATGGACTATTTTTCAATCTTGAAAATGTATGTCCTCAATAATATTTTCAGTGCTCCCTCCCAACCTAGGAGTCATATCTTCCTTTTTCAATAAGGAAGTTGTTTCCATGAGCTCCACCTTGAGTATGCAAACTCTTTCATATTTGATAGAAGCTTTACCAAAATGTCTACTTATCTACTCCTCTGTGGAGATATGTATTGGAGAACCACTTTCTCCTTTCTAGACTTCATCATGGATATTGTAATGCTTGATTTCAAATGTACTTTAGTTTGGAACACTGTGAATGATTCATGTAGCTCTGAACAATAGAGTATATCATTGTTAGAAAGACTAGAACATATCCATGTGGCACTTCTTTTGTCATCATGAGATCTGATCTTCTGAGTAATCATCTTGATGTTATAGGAAATCTTCACCACACTTCTACTGTGCACTGGAGGTTCTCCACCAAGTTATCTTCTTCTATCTGCATACAAGGGTCTCTTTCTGGTATGACTCAAAGTCTTGAAATTGCTCTTCATACACTCTTTATACAATTTCTCTGGAGAACATTCTTTGCATTCATCTGATGTAGAATTCTGACTCACAGATGTTGCAGATGATATAATGACTCATGTAGAAATAAGTCTGGTTTATTGGAACAAGTAATCATCATAGTCTTCTCCCTCCATCTGAAAGAACCTCTAATTTTGGATCTTGCAATGATTTCATTCATAAGTCTTTGATACACTATTCTTCATCACGACTTTCAATTCCTCTACTTGATTGCTTCTATTGAGTTTATATCAGGATGACAATCTTGTGATTCTTGATACAATGAATGGTTGTTCTGGCTTCTTTTTTTTTCTTGGAATCTTCATGTGTTTCTTTAGTTCTCGAGTCCATGGAGTTTCTTATAGATTTCATGCCCTAAAGATTCCATCATAGGATCACGGATGTGGATGGACAACCAGGGATACTTTAAGGCTTCTCTTTGAAGAATATGTATTGCATTTTATGGATGCTATCATGGATATATACTTCATCATCTTCAATGGATCATAGGATTAGCTCCCACTTAATCCTTTCTTCATGTATGAGTGCATATAATTGGCTCCCTCCATCTAACAGAGTCCATGCTTCCATCTACATCCTTATTTTCTTCTGCAATATATAATTGGATTTCTTGTCTAACAAAGTCCATGCTTCCATCTTGTTGTCTTCTACAAAAACGTCATAAGTCTTTTTCCAATTTCCTCTCGATTGTTGACTTCTTTCTATCTTTTCTTCTTCTGAGTCTCTTCATGATTGATTCAGATTATCTTGCAATAGCCTCCACATGATTTTTATTTCATCCTTTCATGTGTATTATCTAATGATATCCATTCTTATCTTGTTGTTCTTCCATAGGTATAGTTCTTCTTGGAATACATTATCTTCTAAGAGATAGATATACAAGATATGTACAAAGTTTATGTAAACAAGATATGTACAAGAAATAAGAAGAGTTTTGTTACCTTTAGAAGAAGAAGTCTCTTCCATCCTGTTTAGTCTTCTTTGTAATTTCCTTTTCTTTGACAGTTGATGCTTCATGTTTCTCCTTCCTTTTCTTTAGCTTAGGACAATGATTCTTGTAGTGACCATACTTTCGACAGTTGAAGCATTGTACTT